>JAJOZX010000077.1:1215000-1362500 GCA_023014485.1 Bathynomus jamesi
TTGGTCAAGGAACACAGGATGGAAGAGCGCGTGCGGGGACTGTCTTTCGACACGACAGCGTCGAACACCGGGATTCATATCGGGGCCTGCGTCCTGATTGAGAAAGGTCTTGGCAGAGAACTCATGTACTTCCCCTGTCGGCATCACATCTATGAAGTCATCCTCAGCTCCGTCTTCAAGCGTGCATACGGCCCTTCAATTGGCCCCGATATACCCGTTTTCAAGAGGTTTCAGGCACAATGGAAGTTCATCGACCGGTTGGACGTGCGGCCGTACGATTTTGCTCAAGTCAATGACTCTATGAGGGAACTGAGGGAGAAGTCAGTCCTGCTGGTGAGAGGGATGGTGAGCACGTCGCATCAGCGCGATGACTACAAGGAACTGCTACAGTTGGTTCTCATCTTCCTGGGAGAAGCAAAAGTGGTGGACTTCCCTCTCAGAGCCCCTGGCGCTTACCATCACGCTCGATGGATGGCGATAGCCATCTACTCCTTGAAAGTAATTCTACTGAAGAAGCAGTTCAAGATGTCGAGTCACGAGTTGGAAGCTCTGACAGCCGTAGGTCTCTTCGTGTCCCTCGTCTACATCCGAGGTTGGACTCGTGCTGCAACCTCAAGCAAGGCTGCCGCAGTTGATCTGGAATTTCTGCGTGACGCGGAAGCCTTTGCCATGTCGGGATATTCGTGTGTTAACGCTGCGCAAGAAGCCATGTCTCGACACCTATGGTACATCTCTGAGACTCTTATTGCCATGGCGTTCTTCGACGCAGATGTGGCAGATGAAGAAAAGGCTCAGATGGTCGTCAGTTTGGGTAAGCCCGCATCGAAAAAGGAACTCAAGCGACCCCAAGGGAAGAACGTCAGGAATCTTGCCTCGAAACATCTGGCGGAGTTCGTGACAGGAAAGACGATGGCTTTCTTCCATGCATTCGACTTGGACACAGAATTCTTGAAAAAGCCAGTTGCCGAGTGGACTGAAGTAGAGGGCTTCAAGCAAGCAGCGGCAACTGTTAACAAAATCTCTGTCGTCAACGATCGGGCCGAAAGAGCCATCGCGCTCACCAAAGAGTTCAACTGTTCTCTGACGAAGAACGAAGAGCAGAAGCAGTATTTGCTCAAAACTGTGATGCAGCATAGGGCGAAATACCCGAATAAAACCAAGAAGGATTTCATGGACAAATGATTCGCAAGAAGTGGTTATGTTTTTTGTATCTTTGTGAAAATGTGTAGTGAAATGGTACTCGTTTGTTGAATAAAAATTCATTGACAGATTTTTGTTTAATTTTTTCCGTTTATGATCTGCCAGAGCATCAAACTGGGGACCCGTAAACTTTAAACTATTGAATTAATACTTCGGTTTATCAGTCTCCTCAGCAAATGGAACAAGGGGATCCATGTGGATTAAAGTTTTTCCAAACTTTTAATTTATGAAACACCCTAATATATATATATATATACGCACACACACACACACACACAACGGCTCTTAAGGCCGCCGCACACCGAAAGCCACGCTAGCCACGCCACGCCCGCCCGCCACGTGGCTCAGCATCGCTCTAATGATTTTCAACGAAGCAACGCACATCGAAGCCCACGCTAATTATACCATGTGTCAGCCAGCCGCGCCATGTGGCTCGCGTTCGCTCCCTGAGCGATATTCCAAGACGTGTCTTTGGCTGCGTATGCTCAGTTCGTCTTCGTAGTAAGTGGAGCTTATCCCATCCCCACTGGCGGAAGTGGTTCAGTCAGTCGCTCTCATTCATTCATTCCCTATCCGCCCCGTTTCGCACCAATTTTTCAATGGAAAAGTTGATCAAAGAAGTCAGACGGTACCCATGCCTTTATGACATGAGGAAAGAAGAGTACAGCGATATACACAGAAAAGATAAGTGTTGGAAGGAAATTGCTTCCAAATTAGATCGGATGGATACTGGCGGCGTTGCCCAGCCACGTGTCTTTTGGTGTGAGGACCGGGTAGCTTGGCTGTCGTGGCTTTCGGTGTGTGGTGGCCTTTAAGGGTGGATGGTAATTTAATTACGAACAAAATGTAAACAAATGCGAAGTTCACTGATTTTTTTTTTAATTTTCTGGTGATTCTGCTCATAGTGCTCTGATTCACGCAATAAATATTCACTATCTTAGTTTGGCTTTTGATGGTATTCTCACTTAAGAGTGACTTTGAACCTTTTCATTGGTGTCACGTCCACTTTGTAATTATATCATCTGCAAAACACATAAACAGTCAATTAGAAATGAGAAGTTCACAAATAAAGTTAATCAAAAGTCAATCAAAAGTATTTTGTGGAATTATGCAATTAATATGCGCGCGCACACACACACACACACATATATATATATATATATATATGCAAACCCACAAGGAAAAATAAAAATGATTCCAAGGTATTTCGTGTATTCAGAAGTACACCTCGTCAGGGAATGAAGGGAGAAGGCGAGATGACAAAAATATATACCTATGTACAGCGGGACAGAAAAACAAAAAGATTAGCACATGATTAACAAGAGTTAATTAGAGGTAAAGGTATTTTAACAGGATATTGTCAATTTTATACATTCCCGCACTGTTCTTCTTCTTCTGCAGCATTATTAGTCCCATTTATACTGGGTCGCTGTTGCGGATACTTCTCCACTCCGCCCTATCCTGCGCCATCTCCTCCGTCAGGTTCTTCTCGCTCATATCCATCCTGATGCGATCTCTCCACCTCATCCTCGGTCTTCCTTTCTTCTTCCTCCGGGGCACTTCCATAGATAACACTCTCCTCCCAACGTAGTTCTCGTCCCTTCTCATTACATGCTAACAGCTTTTTCGCGTTTTTCCAAAGCTGAGCCACACAACACTGCCAGAACCCAGAAGAATATTGATACTAATATTGATCCCACTTGATACTATGATTACATCTATACATATGGTTAAACAATGTAGATGTAATCACAGTATCAAGTGGGATAGTTCTAAAGCGCTTATTAAAAACACAGATATAATTGAAAGGAATATTCTAGAATGTGCATTTTATCCATTTTAAAAATAATTCAATATCAGTGCGGGAATGTATAAAATTAACAATATCCTGTTAAAATACCTTTACCTCTAATTAACTCTTATTAATCATGTGCTAATCGTTTTATTTTTCTGTCCCACTGCACATAGGTATATATTTTTGTCATCTCGCCTTCTCCCGTCATTCCCTGACGAGGTGTACTTCTGAATACACGAAAGGCTTTGGAATCATTTTTCTTTTTCCTCGTGAGTTTGCATCATTCATTCATTTCACGCGTTTAATTGTGAAATTCATCCCATATATATATATATATATATATATATATATATATATATATATATATATATATATACAGTGGACCCCCGTTTAACGATCGTAATTGGTGCAAAATAAACCATCGGTACACGAAAAAATCGTTACACGAACCCATTATAACATGTAAATGGCCTAATTGGTGCAAATTTTTCGAAAATACACTCTTGCAAGGCTTAAAAACACTATTTTTCCATGTTTAAAAGGATATTTTAACAATACATGATATTTTAACACAAAAAATGTATTATAACTTATTTTGCTTTAAATAAATAATAAAAACAATTAAATAAACATAATTAAATAAAGAAATAAATAAAAAAATTATTTACCTTAGGTTGGTGGAGTGTAACATGGATGAAAATCGATGGTGGTAGTCGTGGGGTTGGAGGAGAAAATTATTGTTTGGAAGGAGAATTTCCGTCCATCGTGAATTTGGTACGATCATTCAAAAATCGTTACACGGAAATTAATCGTTACACGGGCAATATATTCTCAATGAGGCTTGATCATAACACGATTTAATCGTAACACGGAAACACAAAGAAAACTGAAATACTGTAATATTCCAGAGTATCTTGAACTGCCCCATTTTTGCCAAAATATGAAATGGGTGTTGTAACTGGGTTTATGGTGGTTTATAACTGATTCTTGGCTATGTTGTGTGGGGAACAAATAGATGTAATCCACACACAACTTAAAAATATATCTTCTGCAAATAATTTTCAGGTGATTTAATGAGTTTCTATTTATTTTTTATTTTCTGGATTAATGATATTCTCGAATTTAGTGTTTTGTTGCAAGGAATATAAAGAAACAAGGAAAGAAAAATAAACTTTTTTAATTTGTTTTATTAAATACATATAGAGTATAGAAATGGGGCACGGGCAAAAACTCACTGGACAAAAACTCACCAGACAAATGTTTTTGCGAAATACATGCACTCTAGTCTAGATATTAAGATCTTAAGCTCTCAAGATTTTAGACTCATTGTAGATAATTACTCTTCATCTTTCAAATTGTTCTGTTTTTAACCAACAACCAATATTAATTTTTCGCCAACCTACCAATCTTTCGTTATAAATTAATGGCCAGTTAGGTCACTTGAATGCCCGGTTAGGTCAATTGAATGCCAGGTTAGGTCAATTGCACGCCTTTGACGACTGGTTAGGTTAAGTCATGATATTTTCGTTAAAAAAAACATTAATTATTTAAAGTGCTCTAACATATTTGTTTTTCATTTCTCAAAAAAAAAAGAAAGTTATTTTTGAAATCAGTGACCAAAACTGTATTAGTATACCGATTTGGTTAAAAAACAGAACAATTTAAAAGATGAAGAGTAATTATCTACAATGAGCCTAAAATCTTAAGATCTAGACAGAGTGCATGTATTTCGCAAAAACATTTGTCTGGTGAGTTTTTGTCTTCTTTTGCATTTAAGTGGTGAGTTTTTGTCCGGTGAGTTTTTGTCCAGTGAGTTTTTGTCCTGGATTCATAGAAACACACAGCAAATGAGTACACAAATGGTAACTGCAGAAAACAACCTTAACTATTCGAATAAAGAAGACAAACTTTTAGCAAAATCCTTTTTGGTTTCTACGTCTGGCATCAGACTGCGTGAAATCATTCTAGCTCTAATAAAACCATCTCGTGCTTCAAACCCCAAATATCGAACTTGAAGAGTCCGTCACTAATTTAATACAACGCTCTACATTCTGGATATGGTTGGGATAATTTGGAATGTTCGATGCGTTTTCTTTGATAGCTAAAATTTCTGCTTTTGTTAGCTTCATTATAAAAGGTGGCTCACTTAGTTTAGTATCATTCCAATTAATTATTTCATCCCAGTCCTTTGCATCAAAATTAAGATTAGGAACCTTGAAATCTCTCAATTCTAAATTTTGACGAGTCTCATTTCGCATGTCCATGATTTTGCTAACAGCTTTTTCACGTTTTTCCAAAGCTGAGTCCCATAACATTGCCAGAACCCAGAAGAATATTTTCCGGGTGAGCAAAGTATGCATTTCGGGATATATACTTCTTAACAATTTCTACTGATTCTCTAGGTAATTAACCATATTCATAGCAGAAAACACATGCCTTGGGCCATCTATGCAATTAGGTCTGCACTTGATGTCAAACCAATTTGGACCATAATTTGTCACAGTGAAGTCTGTTATTGTGTAAAGTTTCTTTGTTGGTTTCACTGTTGAAACATAAAGCCTACAAACCCTATTAGCAAGAGTTGACCATCTACCATGACTAAGAGGACCTGGCTTTACTATTTCTGTACTGTACCATTTCTGATAGCTGAAATAATGCGGTATAAGTACTGCTGATCTCCACTAAGATCATTAGCAATGTGTTGTGGCAGATATAATAGTACTTTACCACTAGTTATAGGTTTGAATTGTACTACTGGATTGTTTTCACAAAACTGAATGGCTTTCCCAATAGGACCAACAAAGGTACTTGCCCCAGATGTTGTACCATCCAATGTTTCAAAAATATGTCTTACAGGTAATTCATTTATATGAAGCATACAAATGAACCAGTGAAGTGGCCTACCCAGTGCTTTCCCCATAACATGAATCACACCTCCTTTATAACCAGTGTTGGTATTTGTGCTATCACAGCCTATTGCAGCTATATCATTTTGTAGATGTCTCTCTTTAATAACTGACAATACTGAATTTTCTATGTTTGCAGCCTTACTCGATGCAGGTGTCTGATGGGTAATATACTCTCCCCCTGGTTCAGCAATCACTACATAGTGTTCTTCACTCTTCTTTTCACTGTACCACCTATCATTGACTTTCACTTTACTTAAAGTCTGATCCTTTCGACCATCGAAGTATATGGAAGTAATAGAATTCACTTTATTACTTTTCAATGTTTTTTGAAGTCTTTCTCTTTCTCTCCGCACTTTACTTCTGTCTATTACGAGATGGTCATCTTCTTTGGTGATCATACCAACGTCTATCAAAGTTGCAGTTGCAATAGCAGCAGTAGCACGATCTAATACACCAACTCTATCTGCCTGCATTGCAACATGCCCCAAAGACATTTTCATTTGGTTTCCAGTATTTTCAAAACCACAGTCTTCAGCTTCCATTATCCCATTGTTACTGTCTTCATCTGAAGAATTTTCTACTAAGCTCAGAGGTTGAACTTCATTGGAACGATTGATGGTTTTCTTTTCTTTACTTACTTGTTCTAAGAGCTTCCTCTTGTCTCTTTTGTAAAATTTGTGTGGCATGCACATCTACACTACCTATGTACATTTTATGATTACTCCTCTGATCAAGTAAAAACTGTAATTCCTCTTCTGGTACTTTTTTATCTCCCTGACATATGCAATCTATGTGAATTTCTTCACAATCATCACTGCATCTTATGTCTGTATGAGATTTTAAATTACATTTATCAAACAAACTACTGAGACTATTAATTTCTTAATTTCACTGATGTTTTTTATCTACTCAACGTTGCTCCTCTTGCTATGAATCTTGCTACCTTTTGAAACACAGCTTTTTCCTGAATTGTGGGGATTGATGCTTGCTGCCAAAGTTTTAGTAGCTCCTGAGTTATTTGTCCGATGATTGGCTTGTTAGCTACATTTTTCCTTTCTTTGAGATAGAGAAAGTATCGAACCACTTGTAAATCAGTTGGCAAAAGATTGAGGCAACTTCTCAGGAGTTCCAAACATACAATGTTGCTTAGAATGCTTTGTGCTAAAAAAAATTTTCCTTGCTGAATAGCAATGGGAACTTGAAAGCGTAGATGCTGCTGCATGGAAAGCTATTGGTATAGAGTTGCTGCAAGAGGGGATGTTGCTAGCTTGATGCGAAGAAGGATGTTTCAGTTGTGGAGACACTGGTGTGTGGGATGCTGATTCCATCTCTGGCTCTTCTATAGGTGAATTATTAACTGAATGTACATTGTAACAAGTGTAACAAAATATTTTTTTATCTTATTTCTCATAGAATGCTCACTAGCTTCTTATCTCTGGATTCTGTAACTGGGGGACAATTACTGCAGCTGGTTGTCAGGCGAACTGTGGTGCCTGGGGAGTCAGAAGACACGATGCGTACAAGTATACAGTACAACCTTGGCAGGAATACTTAAATCTGGGAATGACGCAAAATAATATATTAGTTATAAAAATTTATAAGTGTGGTTTCATAATGACATTAATGGGGGGTTATTCATATGATGTAATGTTGACGGATGTATGTTGGATGCGAACTCTATTTTCTGTTTTTGTTAAATTGTATTCACCCAAAAATGTGGCAGTTAGAGAAACCTGGCACAATTTGTATCATCATATTCGTTTTTCTCAGCAAAAACTACAATAAAATATCAGTGTGCCACTGTAAATTATAATTTTCACTTCGCCCTAATATATATATATATATGGGAATGAACTCAGAATGGTCCCCTGAGTTTTTTATGATACACACAGACAGTGCATGGAACAAGGAACTCTTCTGGGATAATTAAATCCACTATAGTCCGAATAAGTAATGGTAAATGACAAATACCATAGTTTTTCTTTTTCATGATGCTAGCCCGACGTGGGCAACGGGTCACTCGCAAAGAGGTCCCATAAATATAGCTTCCCTCACCAGCTACCTGCAAAGCAGACAGGATCCAGCTTTGGGACATGGATCTAGGGTTTAAAGCACCTAGCCCTGCTACATTTAGAACCTCAATATAAGCAAAAGACTCGCTGCCTTCACGTCAAATTGAATGCATCAAAGAAAAAGGGGTAACTATTATATTTTTAGCCAAAAACCAAAACTTAAACCTCAAGAAGAGTTCCTTGTTCCATGCACTGTCTGTGTGTATCATATATATATATATATATAAGGTGTACACAAATTATCTTTACAAATTCTTTCTCAAATAAAAATATTAAGAAACGAGGTACTCATACCATTTTAGCGCCTCCTGTGAGAGAAAGTAATAAAGTTTCACGTGGTAGTTGTCAGATGTCAGATTATTGTACAGGGTGTACACAAATTACGAAATTGTTACGAAATTCTCTTCACATGCATTTCCCAACTCGGTGGATTGGCTGTGGGGGACCCATCTCTTGGCCGGCCAGACCAGACATAACACCCTTTGACATTTTTCTATGGGGTTATGTAAAAGACTGCGTGTACACAACTCCAGTGGCCAACATCGACAATTTAAAGACCAGAACTGCCGCTGTTGTTACAAAAGTTGACGTTGAAATGTTGCAGCGTACATGGATAGAGATAGAATACCGTTTGGACGTCTTACGTGTGACAAATGGTGCCCATGTTGAATGTGTTTGAGGTTATGTGAAACTGTATTACTTTCTCTCACAGATGGCGCAGAAACGGTATGTGTACCTCATTTCCTAACATTTTTATTTGAGAGAAAAGTTGTAAAGATAATTTGTGTACACCCTGTATATGGAAGGACTAAGCTTTCAGCCCTCGTTGAGAGAGAGAGAGAGAAAGAGAGAGAGAGAGAGAGAGAGAGAGAGAGAAGTATGAATGATACTGTATCGTAAAGACAATTGTATCTTGTATCGTGCATCAAATACATAAGTATCGAATTGTCTTATTACGTGTACCTTCGACACACAGTTTGGTAGCATCTTCTATAAAAATATTGACCTCGAGACACGATACATCATTATTTATCCCCTTCAGTGTTCATTTTGCACCTAACCTAACCTAACCTAACCTACCGCCTGCAAATACCGCACAAAACACCGAAAATGGTGAAGAGTTTCGATACAAATACTGAAGAGATAAAAAGGGATAAAAAGAAGTGCACATAAAAATGACTCGTCATTGAAAGAAATTTTCTAAAAATAAGATACTGCGTTGGTGTCATGTTCTTCTTCAATGGAGAGCCTTTTTCACTTTTCGGGGAATTATATCTTGCTCACAACAAAGATTATTTATTACCCATTGAAATTTTTTGAAAAACTTGTTATTTTGAGTCTAAATTCATTTTGCATAAAAATCATCATTCAATATTGGTTTGGAAGGAAATTCGACGAAAATAAATCTAGAAATTCAATACTAATTTATTAGCCTATTAATAATGTTCTGATAAATGTTATGTATCGTGTCCTCCACTTATTTCAAAAGTATCTTGTATTGTGTATAAACCATACTTAATAATGTACAAGTATCTTCTCTCTCTCTCTCTTTGTGTATATTATATATATATATATATATATACACACAAAGAGAGAGAGAGTTACAAGGAGTTACAAGCACAAGAAGAAGCCTCAAAGACCTTTCGGTCCACTCGGGGAGGTTCCTGTTATTAAATTGGTTCATTTTGTAACTATTGTAGCAGCAGTAGAAAACTGGATAGAAAAGTATAAGGCTCTCTTCACATCTTCCGCTTTCTCCCCGCCAGAGGCGGGTACGGAAAAAGGTTGAAAAAATACATTGATCCTAAACGAGTAGCTAAGGAATTTTTACGGGGAAGAGGAGAATATATAAGCTAGGTCTACAATTAGGCTATGCACACATAGAGATCGTACACTAGATAGTACTACTGTAAAATTAACTAATAATATATTTGTGCCGATCGCGCATCAACCACTTGGTGTGCTCACAAAAAAGCTCGAACATATAGTTTTGTTTTATACAAAATATTTACAGCTCTATTTACTGAGGTTCTGGTCCAACAAAGACCCCATGACCCACTTCAGGCTAGCCCCAAAAGGATTAAGAGAGAGGTAAGGATTAAACTCTCCGTGTCTACACCCATGTACGCGCAAAGGCATCACGCCGGCAAAGTGATGAAATGCTTTTACAGGAAAGGGGTGGAAATAGGAATTAAGAGCAAAAATCGGATTTTTCACACCATGCCCTCACTCTTCACGTGCATCCAGCCCGGGATGGGACGATCCATCGCCGCCAACTCATCGCCGCCAACTCAACTCCAGCCAACTCATCGCCGCCAACTCAACTCCATTTTTTCAAAAAATAAATTAAATTTATTTTTGAAGGTTAGAACTTTAAAAAATTAAAAATCGTTAGAAACTCTTTATTCTACTACGTTAAAAAAAGATTAAAAGGTTCAGATTTTAATTAGTGGTAATTGTAGCCAATCCCACGTAAATATTCTAATGGTGATCGTTGCTCAAAGCTTAAAACTAGTTTTAATATACGGTCATCAGCATCACGATATTTTTTTTAACTTTGAAGGTGGCGCATGACCTCCTACAAGTTGTTCGAGATACATATCTCGACTCTTCTGTATTTTGTATAAGGCATCTATAATGTTAATTGGTGAAGGTTAGGTTAGGTTAGGTTAGGTTGGGTTAGGTTAGGTTGGGTTAGGTTATATTATATAAATAAAATATTATATAAATATAATTAGTTATGTTTTCAATGGTTCGGACCTTTTCCAGTTTGTGTACCGTTTTTCATATAATTTATTTTTGCTTTATAAGGCTAACTAACGAAAATATCATGACCTAACCTAACCAATCGTCAAGGGCGTACAGTTAACCTAACGATTGGTTAGGTTAGGTCGTGATATTTTCGTTAGTTAGCCTTATAAGCCTAACTAAAGAGATTGATATTATCACTCATTTATGATCTGAAAAGAAGCAAAAATAAATTATATGAAAAACGGTACACAAACTGGAAAAGGTCCAATGGTTCTTGCAAGTGTTTTTAATTTCCTTCAGTACCTATCACATCGCACTAAAGAAAGATTAATAAATTATACAAAACATTATTTGGCAACGGTGCATTCGGAGTTGAGTTGGCGGCGATGAGTTGGCGGCGATGAGTTGGCGGCGATGAGTCGGCGGCGATGAGTCGTACTAGACGCCATCCAGCCACCCAAGAGAAAGAAGAGGAAAAAAGAAATCGTGACGGCAGAAACGCAACTCCACCTCACCTAATCCGTGCCATACATTTTTTTTTTGTTCGTTACGAAATTATGTTTCTACAAAATATTTTTCTACTCTATTCTTAGATTTCAGGCAAGTGTGTGAGCGTGTTTTCTGTAAATGGATGCCTTTCATGTGTATGTGTATGTCAACTCTGAATATCGCCGAGTTTCAACTTGTCTCTCCCGCCGTGAAAGGTGTTTATGCAGCAAGTGATATATTGAGTCGTTCATATTTCGTGGTGGAGAGAGAGAGAGAGAGAGAGAGAGAGAGCATGACCTTTGTGCGTTAAGGTATCGACCAGGTTTCCAGGTATATATCAAACCCGGTATGCCACGATATTTTCATACTTGCAGACCTTTAGAAACGAATATTTAAATTATGATACCAAAGTGGAAAGATAATAGAGATGCAATGGCCGCAATAATCGCAATGGAATAGGTGAATTCTGATAAGTTAGTGATTACATGCCAGATGTCGCCATATGATTTCTGGTAGTGATTTTTTGTTGCCGCGTGGAAACGGGTCATTGAGGCAGAATAATTGCTTGAATTTTGCCTTCCTCCAACACAGGCTTTTTTTGTGTATTTAGTAAATACAGCAAGTAACTTGTTGCTATTCACCCAAAAGTAGTTTTTAGATAATGTTTTTGCAAATCTGCAACATTAAATGCAATATGTGTGATATGCTCAATAATGAATGAAAATAAACGGGCTTACATTTTCGCGACGTGACCTGATTTTACAAACAAGCTTTTTGGTGGTTGAATTAAGTTAAGTTAAGTTAGGTTTTTAGGTTGAGTTAATTTATTCGAGTTAGAATGGATCGTCGACGAAATGGGTATAATGTTAATCAAGTGAGTATCGCCACAAATTGTCACAGCCCTCAGGCCAGAGCACGGTTAATGCGGCCCGTTGTGCTAACCTCTGAACTACTATTAACCAGTGCCGGATTAACCCAAAGGCTAAAAGGCTGAAAGCTTTGGCCTACGAAAAAGTGTGGCCTACGAAAAAAAATTTTTTTTTCAACAACACTAGCAGATTTTCTGGCAGTTGTCATCTGACCTTGAAGTAGAGGTGTTTGTTTAGTTGTTTTCCACTTTATTTGTGTAGACTGTAGAGTAGACCTAGGGAGCCTAAATTTATTATTTTATATTATATAAAATAATAAATTTATGTTTATTATGTTTATATGTTATATTTATATGTTCTTATTTCTCTTTCGAGTGATGTGTATTTTTCTTTTACAGAAATTTACAATTTATATATATACTTTACGTTTCTTTGCTTTACAATTTACTCTATTGTGTGCAATTTTTATATATATATATATATATATATATATATATATATATATCCCCGCAAGGGGGTTCTAAGCTCGTGCTCTTGAGTGCTCTTTGTGCTTGTTTGTACATGCTTGTTCCTGGAGGTTTCACGTGCACCCTCCCGGCCCTAGCACCCAAGGATGATGGGGCTCGACCCTGCAGTCCTTGTCATCCTTGGTCTTTTTCCACTTCGACTGTCCCCTCCACCTTTTCTTTTTCCTCTGTCTTTCCTCTCACTTTTTCTTTGTTTTTCCGCCGAGATATGCCCTTTTAAATAGAGGCGAATCGGTTCTTCCCGAACTTAAAAAAAAATATATATATATATATATATATATATATATATATTAGTGGTGGACCGGATGTCAGTTTTTTAACATCTGCGGATGCGGATTTTTAATTTCAATATCCGCGGATGCGGATATTTAGTTAATCAATCAATATAATATATAATTATGAATATATGACCTAATTTTTAAAATTTCGTGATATTACTATTATGGCAGGCAATGCATAAGAATTAAAATTAATATTAATGTTTTCATTATGATAAAAATAATAACTTTCTCACGAGTTTCAGCCACAGAGAATTCAATGAAACAAGTTTCATTCAATTTTCTGTTACCAGGTATTTATATTTTGAGGTTTATATATTTGTTTGTTCATTACTAATTAATACTTTACATGAAATGTGCATGACTAGGCCTTATAAGCTACTTTATAAGCTAATTTAATTGTAAATTGCATAATTTATTAGAGGAAATATCCGCGTAACATTCGCAGTCAGAAGTGCGGATGCGGATGTTAAAAATGAGGCGAATATCCGCAGATGCGGATGTGGATATCCGGTCTACCACTAATATATATATATATATATTACTTGGTGAAATATATTTTTTTTATGTAGGCCTATCGTATTTAATCTCTTAAAATTATCTATATTATACTCAATTACAAATGAAAAATATGTAATCTCATTTAATAAAGCATCTATATTTGTCGAGTACTTTTTCTAATACCGATATATTGGAAAGATTTGTTGAAGTCCACGCAGTCCACCCTTGGCCTACGAAACCCTTAATCCGGTCCTGTTATTAACGAACATCATCGGGAGTCAAACCCCGATCTTAGCGTCTTCATTTCACTTATAGGAAAACGGTGTTACCCACTGAGCTACCGACGCTGATTAGGAAATAGGCATATGTCCAAAATATTATATGGGTTAGTCTAGTAATTTAAAAGTAATTTAAAGAGTTAAATATTTTAAAAATAAATGACTTATACAAATTCAATGTCGCTGTCAACATGTTGAAAACTATCAACAAAAATCGACATACATCACCCATTCAAAAAGCAATCACCCCCATCAAATACACCATCGTTATAACACCAGACTATCCAGTGATTTTATACAAAACCTAAATATACAATAGAAACTGCGGGAAATACACTCTCTTTCAGGAGCAGATGTATAGAATGCAATTTCCATACATATGAGGCAGGCTTCATCACTAAATGTATTTCGCAAATCACTTAAAAAAACACTTCATTAGCTCCTACTGATGTATAAGTTCACTACTGCCTTTACTATAGTAATCAATTTTGTAATCAACTATTTAAAATATGCTAATTTCATTAATCACTATTATTATTGCTGCTATTATTATTATTATTATTATTTTTGTTGTCACTCTTACTATTATTTGCCACTTTCACTCTTTTATATAATATTTTCTACTAAAATATAAAATAAATCATTTAATTTAAAGTCGTGTAACATTTTGTAAACTTTATATTTATTTATTTATTTATTATCATTATTATTATTATTATTATTATTATTATTATTGCTATTATTATTATTATAATTATTATTATTATTATTATTATTTTTGGTTCTCTCTCTTACTATTACTTGCCACTTTCACTATTTCTATGTAATAAATAAGGTAAATAGCATTCATTTTGCCTAAAAAGCCTCCATGCTTCCAAGGGCCTATTCAGATGAGAATACTGAGAATATATTAATGTCATAACAAATATCTAAATATTATAAAATTCTGTCACTTTTATTCTTTTTTGAATAAAAGTTTGAAGTTTGAATTTAAAATAATTGTTTGCCGTCTGCCGAATATAATTATTATTGTAGGAATATCTGGATTATCTTTTGATAATGACTTATTTTTAATACTTAGGGTCGTCCACGAAAGTAACGAGGACCTTAGCCACTATTCAGCCGAGAATTTAAAAGTTATAAAAAATGATTACACGGTTTACCCCGAGGATCTGAACAGAAATTCAAAATAATGGTGGCGTTTTTTTTTGGTTACTCTTAAACTTTAATAAGATATGACAAATACGGAAGGAGGCTCAGACGGGAATTAGTGAAAAATGAGATTGAAGAGAGAAGAGACTCTCGGTGCCTCTGATGGCTACCTTCGAATGATTTAAATTTAAGAAATAAAAGACCTAGAATTTCGGGGAAATGGAAGTGAAGGTTAACCCCTGCTGGGACTGCCCCCTTAACCAGAATTCTGCAAACTAAATGATCTTTAGAAAAGAACAATTAATTTGTTGAGTGTACATTTTTTGGCGCGGGGGGGGGGGGGGGGGGGGGGGGGGAATGGCGTATATTAGGTGGGAATCATTTTAATTTATTTTAAATTTAAGTACATTATAAATTTGGTACAAATCCTTATGATTATAAATTACAATTATAATTATTTAAACGGAATTTAAAACTAAAAATATAACTTGGAAAAGAATACCAATTATTTCATAACATAATAATACTAAATAATAATTACTAAATTCATTATTATTATTATTATTATTATTATTATTATTAATATTAGTATTATTATCGTGATCATTACGGCGTAATTGGCTAAAGGCGCAGAATGAAGAATGAAACTTTAGAAGGTAAACTGAATGTACACGAATGAATGCGTAAATATTACCTCCAATTCGGTTATGTGGACATTTATGATAACACCGTAAGTAACGCATAATAAGTAACATTAATAATGATGGTAACGGCGGAGTGACCATGAGACACGGAAGAAGTAACAAGAATAGCGATATACAGGAATAGTAACAATGACGTAACAACATAATAACAGTGAGAGTGGAATGTAACAGATATAACAAAGGTAGACTTTTGAGAAGATATGTAATGTAAATGCCATGTTGGGCGCTGACACACAAGTTTAGAAATGAACGGAAACCACTCAGCGATTAGCATCAAACGACAACACTCTTAGAGTTATTTACACGCATCGAAATTATATACCTATACATGAACAGACAGACGGGAATGAGTATGTGTTTGCGTGTATAGGTGTATGCATGAAAAGGAGATGGGGTTATGGGCAGCAAATAGGGCATACAGTCTTTAATAAAAGAAACTTTTGAAAATACAGATTCTAAATAATCTTGTTTAAGAATTTTACGTGTGTTATCAAGAATTTTATTAAAAGATGAAATTGTACAGATAATTTTCGGACACACTGGAATTTCTAAAAAACTTGTCAAAACTTGGTATCAGAAAAAACTTAATGAGATTCTCTGTAAAATGGGACAAAACTGGAATTTCTACACTTCATGGTTGACTTTTAATAACAGCCAAATATTGTACAGATAATTCCGGACACCCTGTATATATATATATATATATATATCGTAAAGAACGACGCTTGTATAGGAGATATTCCGCGCAAGACGAGAAAGAGAAAACAACAAATGAAAAAATGAAGTACACCTGGGAATCGAACCGGGATCTTCCGATTGCCGATCAGACGCGATAACCACTACACCTGGACTTCACTCTTCCAAATGCCGTAATTCCTCTACATACTCGCAGAAACCAATGCCCCAAGGGGGCACCTCCCGCATGCCGTAACATTATATACATCAACTGCAAAGAACACGCAGTATAAATAACGTAAAGAACGACGCTTGTATAGGAGATATTCCGCGCAAGACGAGAAAGAGAAAACAACAAATGAAAAAATGAAGTACCACCTGGGAATCGAACCCGGGATCTTCCGATTCCGGTCAGACGCGATAAACCACTACACCATGGACTTCACTCTTCCAAATGCCGTAATTCCTCTACATACTCGCAGAAACCAATGCCCCAAGGGGGCACCTCCCGCATACCGTAACATATATACATTCAACTGCAAAGAACACGCAGTATAAATAACGTAAAGAACGACGCTTGTATAGGAGATATTCCGCGCAAGACGAGAAAGAGAAAACAACAAATGAAAAAAATGAAGTACCACCTGGGAATCGAACCGGATCTTCCGATTGCCGGTCAGACGCGATAACCACTACACCATGGACTTCACTCTTCCAAATGCCGTAATTCCTCTACATACTCGCAGAAACCAATGCCCCAAGGGGGCACCTCCCGCATGCCGTAACATTATATACATTCAACTGCAAAGAACACGCAGTATAAATAACGTAAAGAACGACGCTTGTATAGGAGATATTCCGCGCAAGACAGAAAGAGAAAACAACAAATGAAAAAATGAAGTACCACCTGGGAATCGAACCGGGATCTTCCGATTGCCGGTCAGACGCGATAACCACTACACCATGGACTTCACTCTTCCAAATGCCGTAATCCTCTACATACTCGCAGAAAAACCAATGCCCCAAGGGGCACCTCCCGCATGCCGTAACATTATATACATTCAACTGCAAAGAACACGCAGTATAAATAACGTAAAGAACGACGGCTTGTATAGGAGATATTCCGCGCAAGACGAGAAAGAGAAAACAACAAATGAAAAAATGAAGTACCACTGGGAATCGAACCCGGGATCTTCCGATTGCCGGTCAGACGCGATAACCACTACACCATGGACTTCACTCTTCCAAATGCCGTAATTCTCTACATACTCGCAGAAACCAATGCCCCCAAGGGGGCACCTCCCGCATGCCGTAACATTATAAATTCAACTGCAAAGAACACGCAGTATAAATATACGTAAAGAACGACGCTTGTATAGGAGATATTCCGCGCAAGACGAGAAAGAGAAAACAACAAATGAAAAAATGAAGTACCACCTGGGAATCGAACCGGGATCTTCCGATTGCCGGTCAGACGCGATAACCACTACACCATGGACTTCACTCTTCCAAATGCCGTAATTCCTCTACATACTCGCAGAAACCAATGCCCCAAGGGGGCACCTCCCGCATGCCGTAACATTATATACATTCAACTGCAAAGAACACGCAGTATAAATAACGTAAAGAACGACGCTTGTATAGGAGATATTCCGCGCAAGACGAGAAAGAGAAAACAACAAATGAAAAAATGAAGTACCACCTGGGAATCGAACCCGGGATCTTCCGATTGCCGGTCAGACGCGATAACCACTACACCATGGACTTCACTCTTCCAAATGCCGTAATTCCTCTACATACTCGCAGAAACCAATGCCCCAAGGGGGCACCTCCCGCATGCCGTAACATTATATACTGCGTGTTCTTTGCAGTTGAATGTATATAATGTTACGGCATGCGGGAGGTGCCCCCTTGGGGCATGGTTTCTGCGAGTATGTAGAGGAATTACGGCATTTGGAAGAGTGAAGTCCATGGTGTAGTGGTTATCGCGTCTGACCGGCAATCGGAAGATCCCGGGTTCGATTCCCAGGTGGTACTTCATTTTTTCATTTGTTGTTTTCTCTTTCTCGTCTTGCGCGGAATATCTCCTATACAAGCGTCGTTCTTTACGTTATTTATACTGCGTGTTCTTTGCAGTTGAATGTATATAATGTTACGGCATGCGGGAGGTGCCCCCTTGGGGCATTGGTTTCTGCGAGTATGTAGAGGAATTACGGCATTTGGAAGAGTGAAGTCCATGGTGTAGTGGTTATCGCGTCTGACCGGCAATCGGAAGATCCCGGGTTCGATTCCCAGGTGGTACTTCATTTTTCATTTGTTGTTTTCTCTTTCTCGTCTTGCGCGGAATATCTCCTATACAAGCGTCGTTCTTTACGTTATTTATACTGCGTGTTCTTTGCAGTTGAATGTATATAATGTTACGGCATGCGGGAGGTGCCCCCTTGGGGCATTGGTTTCTGCGAGTATGTAGAGGAATTACGGCATTTGGAAGAGTGAAGTCCATGGTGTAGTGGTTATCGCGTCTGACCGGCAATCGGAAGATCCCGGGTTCGATTCCCAGGTGGTACTTCATTTTTTCATTTGTTGTTTTCTCTTTCTCGTCTTGCGCGGAATATCTCCTATACAAGCGTCGTTCTTTACGTTATTTATACTGCGTGTTCTTTGCAGTTGAATGTATATAATGTTACGGCATGCGGGAGGTGCCCCCTTGGGGCATTGGTTTCTGCGAGTATGTAGAGGAATTACGGCATTTGGAAGAGTGAAGTCCATGGTGTAGTGGTTATCGCGTCTGACCGGCAATCGGAAGATCCCGGGTTCGATTCCCAGGTGGTACTTCATTTTTTCATTTGTTGTTTTCTCTTTCTCGTCTTGCGCGGAATATCTCCTATACAAGCGTCGTTCTTTACGTTATTTATACTGCGTGTTCTTTGCAGTTGAATGTATATAATGTTACGGCATGCGGGAGGTGCCCCCTTGGGGCATTGGTTTCTGCGAGTATGTAGAGGAATTACGGCATTTGGAAGAGTGAAGTCCATGGTGTAGTGGTTATCGCGTCTGACCGGCAATCGGAAGATCCCGGGTTCGATTCCCAGGTGGTACTTCATTTTTTCATTTGTTGTTTTCTCTTTCTCGTCTTGCGCGGAATATCTCCTATACAAGCGTCGTTCTTTACGTTATTTATACTGCGTGTTCTTTGCAGTTGAATGTATATAATGTTACGGCATGCGGGAGGTGCCCCCTTGGGGCATTGGTTTCTGCGAGTATGTAGAGGAATTACGGCATTTGGAAGAGTGAAGTCCATGGTGTAGTGGTTATCGCGTCTGACCGGCAATCGGAAGATCCCGGGTTCGATTCCCAGGTGGTACTTCATTTTTTCATTTGTTGTTTTCTCTTTCTCGTCTTGCGCGGAATATCTCCTATACAAGCGTCGTTCTTTACGTTATTTATACTGCGTGTTCTTTGCAGTTGAATGTATATAATGTTACGGCATGCGGGAGGTGCCCCCTTGGGGCATTGGTTTCTGCGAGTATGTAGAGGAATTACGGCATTTGGAAGAGTGAAGTCCATGGTGTAGTGGTTATCGCGTCTGACCGGCAATCGGAAGATCCCGGGTTCGATTCCCAGGTGGTACTTCATTTTTTCATTTGTTGTTTTCTCTTTCTCGTCTTGCGCGGAATATCTCCTATACAAGCGTCGTTCTTTACGTTATTTATACTGCGTGTTCTTTGCAGTTGAATGTATATAATGTTACGGCATGCGGGAGGTGCCCCCTTGGGGCATTGGTTTCTGCGAGTATGTAGAGGAATTACGGCATTTGGAAGAGTGAAGTCCATGGTGTAGTGGTTATCGCGTCTGACCGGCAATCGGAAGATCCCGGGTTCGATTCCCAGGTGGTACTTCATTTTTCATTTGTTGTTTTCTCTTTCTCGTCTTGCGCGGAATATCTCCTATACAAGCGTCGTTCTTTACGTTATTTATACTGCGTGTTCTTTGCAGTTGAATGTATATATATATATATATATACACTATATATAATTATATATATATATATAAGCCAGGCCAAAGAAAAAAGTGGTAAAATTTAAGAATCCAGACGCAGCTTGGATATGAGCCTATAATTAATAACCTAACTAACCTAACCTAAACTACCTAACAACCTATTACTAAGCTATTATGATCTAATTTTACCAACTGTTCTTAACTTCTACAGATCGGGTGTACACACGCGTTACCTCTTTTAGAGATGTTTCAAACTTGTATAATTATATACTTTGGACAACTTAGCATAGGGTAGGCCTTGATACCCAAGTAGACAAAAACCTACCTAGGCCTACAAGCTATCTTCTATTCTTAAATTTGTCTAGTTCTTAGGAAATTATTAAGAGTATTTTAATATTTAATACTTTATTAAGGCCTAAATAATCCTGTAGGCCAGTGCCTGCGGCACACCAGTTTGACCAGAAAATATAGTGTGACCAAAAAGTGTAGTGTGACCAATATCAAATGGTCAACCCAAATAATGTAATGATGGGGAAAACTAATTTTTTACTCTGGAAATACGTAAGAACTGAAGTCATTGTTCTTAATGAGTGCACGTTCAGACTTTTGGGCCACTGTGTATAAAGATGAGTACTACCAGCGTTTGACTTCTTTAGCCATCAAAGTTCTCGTGGGTTTTCACAGCACTTATCTTTCAGAGCAAGCCTTCTCCGACCTTCCGAACATCAAGAATAAAAAACGCTCGAAACTAACATCAAGCAGTGTTAAGGCATGTGGAAGGTTGGCTGTGACGAAGACTGTTGAACCCCGATTTAATATGGTTGAAAGGAAAATGCAGCAGCAGAAATCCCATTCATTAGATTTGTATAATTATAGTTTAGATTTTTTTTGTTTGCATTAACGTTTTATTGTATTGAAAATTGCGAAGATACTGTATATGCTGATGCTCATCGAGAAAAAACGCCTCACTTTTCATTCACAATTTCTTCTCCTTAAGTCTTGTACAAATATACACAGATAAAAAGTCGGGTTCATATTGTTCCGAGGTAAAGTGTGACCAACATTTTCCCATAAAGTTCAAAGTGTGATCAAGTTAAAAAATAAACGTTGGGAGCCACTGCTGTAGACCTTTGATTAATTGGGAACCTAGGGCGGCGGCACAAACCCACTCAGTTTACGTCTGTGAAATTATGTAATACAGGTATCCCTCGATATTCAATCAATTGATATCCGATTATTCAGTTATCCGATTTTAATAAATCGGATAACTGGCGATTTTTCTCCTGACCACCGAAAAATCGCCAAAAAATACCTCCCTAGGCTCGTGGCGTATGCATCTCTACCTCTTCACTTGTACAGTACTGTAGATCTAAAATGGCCGCTATGCACAGACGTATGTTTGCTCCCCCGCGCAAGGGGGAGCAAACACGCATTCTTCTCTTGCTACGCTCCGTTGGTATTGGAATTGTTGTAACGCGCTCCACAGTTTTACGCCAAGTGATCAAATCTGACGTTCGATTTACATTCGATAACCATTGATTTGCTGGTAAAAACACCCGCTAGGAGCCCCCTTCCGGACCCCCTGGAACGTGTTCCCACTGACCCCATGTTATAACTGCTTCGACATCCGATCGGTTTTCCAGGAACATAATTCCTTGGAATAGCCTATAGTCCCTATACTAATTAGATGACGTATGTGCCCAGCTTTGTAATTGGAAGAAATATCTATGACGTCATTACATCAGTTGCATCATGAGTGTGGGCGGAGCACCACTGACTCTCTGACTCCTGTCTGGATAGTAACATTTTATCAAAATAATTTATATTGTTCAAAGACTAAATGCAAAATAATTGCCTTAACACGATTATGAAGTATTTCGTCAAATAGAATTAGATTAAGATTAATCTTCAATTATTCCTAAATTTAATTCTTTTAACTTATGTTAGCAATTACGTTAACCTCCGAGGTTTCTTCACCCCGCTCAGTTGCTGTCTCTGCACAGGGGTCTTGTACGCCCCAGTATGGAGTACGTTTTTCATGTATCGGGTGGTTCAACCCACAGCCGTACTTGGCCGGGTGGAATTAAAGGCTTTTCGTCTCATCAATTCCACGCCTCTTACTGACTGCCTGCACTCTCTCTCTTTCTCTTCGCCGCAATGTTGCCTCATTCTCGGGACCAGAGTCCCGATTTTCGGCGGGACAGTCCCGCTTTGGAGAAGTGTGTCCCGCTGACGTATGGTGTCCCGAAATTGTCCCGCTTCTGGAGATATTGAGCAAATATGTCCCGCTTTATTAAAATTACTACCAATAAGCTATTTCATGAATGGTTGTTGACATACTTCGATTTTTTTTAACTTACTACACGTAGATGCTATTATAGACTTATGCAATAAGTTAAAGTCTTAAGTATAGTGTTAGAATCCTTATGAATTACTTTATAAAGACTGAGTTTGGTGTTTTCAAGCATTAGGTAATACAAGACAAAAGTTGTCAGTTTGCACTGGTGGAAAAGTGGTAATTTGACTCTGACTCTGTTTCGTTATTGTCTCTTATTTGATTTTTATTGTTAGTATTGTATATATATTTGGGACAACAGAGAATGGAGCATATATGTGTCATATGGAGCTTGTTTTTTGCTGAAATTAACATTGAAATATCTGCTTACAATGCCACCAAAACGTATTTCTTGAAGATAGCAATTTCAAAATTTTCTCAACTGCGGGGAGTTCAGGATTTGTCCCGCTTTTAACTTCAAAAAACTTGGTCACTTTACTTTAATATCGCTATTATAACGGACACTGCTCTTCTGAACTCTCAAACTGCATGCCGCCTCCTTTAAGGAGGGCACGCAGCACCAGACTTTCCATGCCTACACATTACTTTTCTATCCAACTCTCTAACGCAAGGGTTAATCGGTATATCTAGACATCTCAAAAACTCTGCAACTTGATTTTGGCTCTCTTCTTCATCTGGCGGGGGGAGCTTTTGCAGGAATTCGACCTTGACCCTTCCTTCCTGCATAAAATAAAATTACGATTAAGGCCAGTAACTGATAATTAAAAGCGAGAATTGTTCCATAATTAGAAATGTAATGAGCTTTCAACCAATTATGAATTTCTGATGAGGAATTTTTTCTAAGTTTTCTTTCAGGTTGTTTATGTGAATTTTCGCCATTGTAAAAGAATAAATGGACTTTTCGGTTTTAGGTCCGGCATTGGATTTTTTTCATATTTTTGGTATTGACGTAGATTTCTACGCTGATTCCATTTCCGCGATCCGTTTCTTGGAGAAATAAACACGAAAAAAGTTATGTGCAAGTTTATTACGTTTACAGGTTTCCAGAACACAGAACGGAACACAAACCAAAGTTTGCTACTTGCCAAACTGCGCAATATCGTTCAGCATTTGGCGCACCAGATCTTTGCCTGCGTGTCGGCGACGCCAGAGAAACTCGCAGAGATACGAGTCGATCATGGAACGGTACCACACCGGCGCTTGTTACCGCGTTTGAGTTGGTTCCACGTCGACTCTATCCGTTACGTGTGTGCTCCAGTTGAAGGGTCCACGAAGTTTTTGCTGTGGTTCACTGTTTTGTGACTGAAGCTGTACCCTTCGAGCTGTTCGATGCGTTCATACGCTTTCCATTTGTCAGGTTAGGTTAGGGTAGGTTAGGTTAAGTATAGGTGGATATTTGAATACAAGTTTTGGGCCATAACTTTTTTCATGTTTATTTCTCCAAGAAACGGATTGCAGAAATGGAATCAGCATAAAAATCTACGTCTATACCAAAAAATGGAAAAAATCCAATGCCGGACCTAAAACCGAAAAGACCCAAATAAATAAATGATGTTCACAATTTCGACGATTAGGGGAAATGAAATGGTTGACTCATTGAATGAAACGACAGAAAACAAATACATTACAGGACACGCACAGAACGACCGAGTGAACAAAGAGTGAAGTTACTATTTTAGTGTATATACATAAACAATACTTAATGGACTATATACAAATGGGAATACAGATATAATGAATCAAATATACGAAGTACAAACAAAGAATTTCGTCATTCTATGATAAAGTTACACGCATGACGGTGTAATAGGTTTACTACGGGAATAGGATATTATCACGTAAAAAATAAATGGAGATTAATGATATATAAAATGGGACAAATGGGAACCATTATAATACAGTTTAGGGAAGAAATTAATCTTGGTTGTACTTCGTCGGAAATGAGAAGTTAAGGGAATTCGTTCTAAAAGCGAACTCATTATGCACAAAGGTGGAAATAGTACGGGATTGGGAATGATGTTTTTCCCGCCTTTGTGACATTTACAACATGTAGGTTTATGTTCCTATCCAGTGTAATGCGTCAGACATACGGTACCAGAACGGCTAAAAGCTTCTTATTAACATACAGAGGGTTGACAAGAGTAAATAGACACCACGATAACTGTCTTCACGAACAAATGGCAAAGGCGTTCAATGGAATGCCAGAACGTGTGTCACCTTTACATAATGGAAAGGGGAAAGGAACACGATTCTAAATATATTCATTTACTAAATCTATTATGTACTGGAGGTTGTGTAACTTCATCATTGATACTATTGTGCATATTATAAAACTCAAGACTGATTAGCGATGGTTACGTAACATTTGAAATAGGCAGGTGAGGATTATATCAAAGCCTCCATTTATTATGTCTTAAGGAGTAAAGCCACGATGAAAAATGGATTTCGGCCTATACCGAGATCTTAATCAGGTGCGATTGAGGAGGGTACTGACTACTGAGGCAAGTCATTCTATAGAAGGAGAATGACCCCTTTTCAAGCTATGCAGAACTATGAAACAAGTTATTAGAAAAAGCTTTAATTAATTATCATTATTGAACACTATATTAGAATCGTATCCTTTGAAATTTTGACGTATTTAATTTTAGCTGCATCAAATTTGCTAAATTCAATTAGCGAAAATTCCAACCTCCTCCTTTTGTATAGGAATATGTTTTAATTGGAATAACCACATTTAATTAAAAGTCCGAAAGTGAAAAGATAATAAAGCGAGAATCTAGAAGCTAATGTAATCGAACCCGCGACGTCACATGGTTTCAGAACCAGTGCTCCCACCATGCCATCCAGAATCCCGCGAAAAGTTCGTTGAAGGGGGCCAATACCTACGTTATCTGAGTGTGATCCATTCAACTTCAACGCCTTTTAAAGCGTACGAATGTGTTTCAATTACAATAACCACCTTTCACTTCCTTTTTGCATTATCTGCTGGGACAGAACGGTGCTCCGGAGCCGGATATAACATCCGGTATAAGGAAGATCCGATTCATTTTACAGATTTGAATCCAAATTCGGAATTGATTATATTGAAAATATAAAATCCATATCTTGATCCACTCGAACGGAGTATCCGCTGTCTGGATGATCCGAGTCAAATTTAAAGCTCTGGAGCCGGATGCTAAGTCGATTACGGAAGAAATTAAACTCCATATCTTCATCCGTTATCCGGAAGATCCAATTCAAATTTAAATATCCAGAATTCGGATACTGAGCTGATTGTATAAAAAACTGAGATCCGTTCCTTGATTCAAATCTGAACAAAAGTTTGAAAAATGATAGCGAATTTTATCCTCGTGGTTAAGACGATGAGCCGCTAATCGGGAGGTCGCGAGATCGAATCTGGACGAGGATTTTGTAATTTCTGACTTCCTCGATGGGTCGTGGTTCGGATTCAACGTCAATCTATAGTAGTCCGGTTGCACGGGGTGGAAACCCTGCATTGTTTGTTATAAAGCAAATCTTGACATATTTTGAAAGCTTATACCACCCCATTCAAGAATCCATCGGGTGTACACCTGACCCCCGCTTGGCTTTTTCAATATGGCCGCCATTTTCCAAGATGGCCGGCGAAACTGAAAAATCCCATATCCTGGTCAATACTTGATCGATTTTGATGATCTTGGTGTCATTTCTAGGGGTTTTTAGGATGATGAGTCGATCTGGAGGGGTTGCAGATACTTTGGGAGTCGTTTTGACCCACATTCGTCAATACTGAAGGTCATTGGAAGTCAAACGCCCCCCGAAATAAGGAATATCCCATATCCCGGGCAGTGGTGGAGATATTTTGGTGATCTTACTGTCGTTTTTATGGTTTTGGGCGAGACTGAGTAGTTCTATAGGCCAAAGCTGGGCACTTGCGTTTTTTTTGCGGTACTGCGGTACTGCGGTACTACCGCACTACCAAACCGGTACCGCATAACGCAGTACCGCAAAAAATGCGGTAGCGGTACTGCTGTACTTTCAGCGATCCTTTGCGGTACTGCGTTATGCGGTACCGGTTTGGTAGTGCGGTAGTACCGCAGTACCGCAGTACCGCAAAAAAAACCAAGTGCCCAGCTTTGCTATAGGCACATGATAACAGTAGGATATCATTTTGCAACTCCACGGGTCAAGTCAAGGTCATTTGAGGTTAAAGTTTGGCCTTAAAATATGATAATGCCACAGTTGACATCACTGTATTTGCTTTATTTCAGTGACAATTTCTACAATCTAGCTAACTGCTGAGCACTTAATATCTTTTCTGCAGATAAAACCAGATCATAATGTTTAAATGACATAACCCACATTATATGGATATGGATATTCGGATATAAACCACAATTTATGCTGAAGTGCAGGGCACATGCATTCTATGGAAGGTTGCAAAGCTACAAGATATGACCTCGTAAGCAAAACAAAGCGCACACCTAGCTGGGGGATTGGCATTGACAACATTGATGCAGTTATTCACATTAGGTAACCATTTATTGGGGGCAAATATCAAAAGACATGGTTGTGTTAGGATCGTCAGGATCATCAGTCTGCTCTTCGTTTGCGTTTTGGGTCAATGGATTGTTGCAATCCAAGCCGCTGCCACATGCACAGAACATTGTGCAAGGGATTCCGCGTCCCATGCAGCCGCAGCGACTCCCCCTGCATGCTGATTGTGATTCACACCCACATCTGATTAGCTTCAGAACTTCATCTGGTGCTAAGCACACTCCTTCACCAACTGTTTTTGGGATGAGAACTCTGTTTGTTTCGTCTCTCTCCCACCCATAATGCACAGGATCAAGTGGTGGTGGGTCACACTTTAGTGCATCGAGCAAGTTCGCCACAGTGTAGTGGGCTCTGAGCACATTTTGATGGAAAGCTTCAGTTGTTGGTGGTAGAGAACATAGTTTGGGTGCAGCAGTTCCCGACTTCCCTGTTTTCTGAGCCCATACTCGCTGACGACACTCAGTAAGAGATGAGGATTTCTTATCCCCATAGCATGCAACAATGAACGCTGTTGCCTCTTTCTCGATATGGTCAAAGCATGCATCAAGGGACCCCAGCTTGTCTAGCTTCCGACCCTTCTTGGCTGTGGCAATGGCAGTGGCTTTGTCGATGCCATGTATTGCTGTAGCTGTGTCACAACCACTCAAAGCGTGTAGTTTGAGGATTTGTGGGATGATGTCTTTGTGCTGGCTTACAGTTGCTCGGATGTCCACTGATTTTCTGCCACGCACTGGAGACTCCATAATCATGGGACAGCCTAGTTTCTTAAATTCATAGAAGTGAGTCAGCATGGCAAACACGTCTGTGTCATCACAAATGATGGAGATGCAGGCATCAGAATCTTTCTAAGCTTGTGCGATAGCGTGTTGTGTTATTATCACGTCAGCCTCTTCATGAGATGATGAGAGCTCCAATGCTGCTCGACTCCTGCCTCGCACAATGGAAGTCGGTATGGTCTGCCATCCTGCAAGCAGTAGCTCATGGTCTTGGGTTACAGTTGCGAGATACTCACTGTCAGCAAGGATTTGTTCACAGAGCAGCCTGTTTAGTTGCTCCTTGTTCGCGGTGCACGTGAGAACAGCGTCTCTTGTAGGCAATAGGGTGTTGAGGTCCAGCTTGTGAACTCTGCTGCTCTTGCTTCTCATTGCCCGAGTGCTTGATTTCGGAGAGAAATCATAGTAGCGATCAAAAGCTAGTACTACAGATGCACGAGAAAGATGTTTCGGTAGCCATACTTTGAAGGTTTCGATAAATGTAGCAACTGTGCCACTAGCAGGCCAGTCGACTGTCCACAAAACAGCTGACACATCCATGATAACAACTGTTGGTCGACCACATGTTCGAGAGGATGTTTCCACTCCCAAGTTTTGCTTCAATGCGGACTTAGCTGCAGTTCTCATTAAGCCATCTGGTTGGAACAGTGCGGGTGGGTATGCCGCAAGCTCTGTTGAGAATACATGGGTCAAGTCAAGTTCGCGTTCGCTCATCAGCAAACCGATGACGCGTGCATAAATCGCTTCTTGGTCCATAACCAAGTGGACACCCACCTTGATATGTTTCGTTTTACTTGCAAAGGTGATGACATGTTTGGAAATGGTGCCATAAAAGCCTTGTGGCCATGATGACTCGTACTGTGCCAGTTGCGTCTTTCCAATACTAACAGCTCTATCGGCATTGGCATCTGGAGATGCAAGCTGCCCTGTCTGAATATTGTATAAGTTGCCTCCTGGATGTGACTCTGGATCCATTGGGTCCATGCACTTAGAAAGGGAATCATGAAGTGATTGGCGATCTTCTCCATCACGTTTGATGCGACCTCCTGCCTCCTCTTTGTGGTACAGTTGGAATGTTTCTAGGTGCTCACTCATATCTAGGAGGTCAGCAGTCAGACTCACACGAGCATTGAGGCTGCATACCCACGTGGCCATCACTTGTGGATTTTGGGTGTTACCAATGGCACCACTAGAGGAATAATTAGACATATTGGAATTCACCTTACCATGGGGAAAATAATCCCTGATTTCATTTTAAACACTAGAGAACTACTCAGTCTCGCCCAAAACCATAAAAACGACAGTAAGATCACCAAAATATCTCCACGACTGCCCGGGATATGGGATATTCCTTATTTCGGGGGGCGTTTGACCTCCAATGACCTTGAGTATTGACGAATGTGGATCAAAACGACTCCCAAAGTATCTGCAACCCCTTCAGATCGACTCATCATCCTAAAAAACCCTAGAAATGACACCAACATCATCAAAATCCATCAAGTATTGACCAGGATATGGGATTTTCCAGGTTCGCCGGCCATATTGAAAAAGCCAAGAGGGGGTCAGGTGTACACCCGATGGATTCTTGAATGGGGTGGTATAAGCTTTCAAATATGTAAATATTTGCTTTATAACAAACAATGCAGGGTTCCAGTAAAATCAGGGTCTGTACTACCGGACTATAGGTCTAACGTTGGGCAACGAGCTTGACTTTCGTCGGAATGAACAGTTTGGACGGAAGCAAACTAAGGTTTCTTTAAGACAAATGAATTTTGTAATACAATACACGTAAATGAATTAAGCGAAATATTTGTGCAACTTTTTAAGTAAAATCTTTTGAGATTTTGCTTTTTAAAATAATAAAATAATAATGGATCAATTAAATTTTAATTTAATTAACCGATACTTTTTGTGAAAGGATTTTGATAAAAATTTTCCATGATAATGCCTCCTGGTGGTAATTTTCCAAACTATTTCCAATTTGGGAGCAAGTGTAGTTTACATCCCCCTGACGCAAAAGGGGACACAAACTATACTAGGTCTTGGTGCCAATAATCCAGCAGGGTTGCAGCACCTTAAACAGAAATAAAAAAATATACTAGGTCAAAGTTGGGGAACGTAAACTACACTAGGATCTTTAGGAGACATTTTTTAAATGAATATATAAATATATAAATATATATATATATATATATATATATATATATATATATATATATATATATATATATATATAAATCGACGATTGGTTAGATTAAGTCGTAATATTTTCGTTAGTTTTAACGTTTTATTTGATTAGGTATACGCGGACAAAGTTGGGGAACGCAAACTACATTTGGATAATGTAGGGTAACGTAAACTACACTAGGCACCACAGGGGGACGTAAACTACACTTGTTCCCCAATTTGTATTACTGCGCAGTTTGTTTTAAGTATACAAAAAATTATATACGAGTATTAGTTCCTACACGGGTTACAAATAACTTTCATCTTTGTCTCAGAAATTTTGTCTTAAGTTAAGTCTTAAGTTAAGTCAAGTGGAAAAAAAAATCTTTTTAGTTATTATAGTGGATGATAAATTATATTGTATTTACCCTCACAGATCGGCAACGTCATTTTTCTCCCTTAATGGAAAAGTTTTTTCTAATCAATTTAACCCGATGTAGTCTAAGAGTTAAAAATAGAAAAGTTCTCTCGCCTCACAACCACTTCTGAAATAAGACATTTCGGTGCTCTTCCAAAATGTGCTCTACCGCGAAACTGTGATCTACCATATTCCAATACGTGCTCTACCGTGAAACTAGCCTTATAAGGCTAACTAACGAAAATATCATGACTTAACCTAACCAATCGTTAGGTCAACTATACGCCCTTGACGATTGGTTAGGTTAAGTCGTGATATTTTCGTTAGTTAGCCTTATAAGGCTAACTAACGTACCTGCTGCTAATCCGAATAATCTAAGGTAGATCACGTATTGGAATGTAAATTTTAAGGTAGAGCACATATTGGAAGAGCACCGACATTTCTCACACACACACACACACACACACACACATATATATATATATATATATATATATATATATATATATACACTGTGACATTATACCTATCTGTACTCTTTAACAGGGCGTCTACAGTACAGGGTGTCCACAAAGTCCTGTTCCGGTTTTAAAATCTGAGTGTCAAGTTGCTCTTGATAGAAACTTGAACAAAAATGGCGACTACTAATTACTCATAAACGTAACTAGTTATTAGTTACTAGTTGCTGTTTCAGAAATAGTAACTAGTTACTAATTACTTTAAAAAAATTACTTTCGATGTTGTTCTTGGTTTCAGCGAGCATCTGATCCTGATCATTTTCCCTGATAAGTGATACTTGCCAAGATTGTTTATTTATTTCAAATTGATTGTGATTTAACGAATAAAAGATATTTTATCATATTAACATTAGATAAATGTTGTCAATAAACTTGAATTTTACACAATATGTACAGGGTGTCCACAATGTTTTGTCATCCCAGTAAAATACTAACTGATTTTCGTTTTTCTTTCAGACCTATTTAAAATGCATGATAGCAGGAACGATACGATTGAACAACGCATATTGACTAGTACTTGAGTCCATGAGCGACGACGTAATGGTAAAACCACTGAAAATATTTGTGCAGACTTTCACGACCGATTAAATCGTGTAGCTGCACGATTTTGGTCGTGGTTTGGATTCCACGTTAAGCCGTAGGTCTAAGGTGGAGAGTAGTATAGCCGCAAAAAGGGAGACAGAAAATGGATCAATTTGAAAATTTCCCCCCTCACCGTCCTTCATGAGGATCCTTCACCGTCCTTCATGACGGTCCCTCCTTCATGGTTCTTAAAAAAAAAAAAAAGAACCAGAAAAAGAAAAGGAAAAAGAAAAAAAAAATTTAAGAAAGGATTCATCATCGCCTTCCTCCTTGAAAAAAGTTCTTCCATGAGACAAACAAGAACAAACATGCAAAAGCATGCGAAAACATACATATATTCGAGTACTTTCTGTTCAGGTAAGTTCCGCCATACAGTAGAAATGAAAACTTAAAATGAATATCTGAAAGGATTTAATAGGCCTAACGAGAGTATGCATCGACATCAACACATCCAACTTACAAATACTAACAAATTGCGAACAATACATGAATCAAAATCAGATTGAACATATTTTAAATCGAAAACAAGTTCTTTGTTTAATATCTGTATTATGAAAAATAAAATGAACATTTATTATTTTAATTTAAATAAATTAATTTCTCTCTTTTTTAAGGGAAACTGGCTTATTTTCAAACGAGATGACCTTCAAATACGATAATTTTTTTTATATACTCATAACACGGGCATATTTGTTTATTTACTTTTAAATATGTAGTTTTCTGTTATTTACATCGATATATACCATCACATTCACTTTCACATGCCATCTTCTGGTATGTGAATTAATAATTTTACTGTACATCAAATTTCGTTAAAAAATTGCATGTGTTAAAAGAACAAGTTGTGTAATTCAGCTTTGAAACTAAAGCATCAAATCTGTTCTCCTCCTCTAAACTTCAACTTAAATATTATTACTAATATTGATTTATTGTTATTATTACATATATATGTACACGTGTTAAGAGTATTTAAATTAAATATATTGAATTCAATTCCCTTCGTAATAAAAGCATCTGGCAACTCTACCCCAATCTCGCTATATTTTTCTCACAGTAACTGATTTGAGAGTATTAGTTAAGTTTAATTTTCTTTTAACGACTATTAGCTGCTACTAATCATGTTATTATTATTATTATCATTGTTTTTTATATATATATATATAATATATATATATATATATCATCCAAATAAATAGGTTCGGGTAAAAAACTTTCTTATTAGATGCAATTAAAGAAAACGGGATGTCGAGTTTGTGTGGGTTGTCATTTTTAAATAGATTCAGTGGGAAATAGGTACTGAAACTTGAGAGATTTTTCAACAAGAACTTTTCTAGTTGCAGTCTTAGATAGCCCCTATTCAAGTTACTTTAATTATCATTTCTCTAATTTATCGACTGTTCACATTTCCTCATAATTCTCATAATAAACGTATTTGTTTTCACTTTTCTTTCACACCAGTCAGTCACAGTATTTACATCAATCACACAGAATGTACATGCTTATTGTTTTTGTCACTAGCTGAACTAAACATGTTTTTACAAACTGAAGCGTACCGTCATCCTCACCTGGCCTTTTTACATGTCTCGTCTACCCTGTGAGCAGTCCAGCATACTCTCAAACACGCGCTTTTCACTATATTCCTTACTACACACGCATGCATCTTACACACTACACAGTCTTTTCAAAAAAGGTGTAATTTCAGTAGTCCCGGAGATTCGCGATTGGCCCCTCCTTCCTGCATGCATCGTATATATTACGAAACAAGTCTCTCTACAGTTTACAGGTTTCCTCATTGTCTAAAACTTATAAAGTTCTCTCGTATTGCTTTCCTTATTGTAACGGACATCACAAACGAATTTAAATAGTATTTAAGTATTATGTTGAGTAACATAGCTAGATAACCCCGCCACAGCCTAGTTTCTTAGGATAATCATGAAACATGAAACAAGATTATATATATATATATATATAATATAATATATATATATATATATATATATATATATATATATATATATATATACACACACGGCAAAAGTAGTTTGAAGATTTTTTCCATCTCACGACTGACTATAATTATACACTTCATAGGAGTTTGCAAATTGCATATATTTAGACAAAAAGTATTAGGTCTTACACTGATTTCATGTCAATATTAGCATGCTTCACTGCCCTTTCAGTCATTGTGACCTTAGATCGTACCAGAACTATGGTCTTGACAAAGCACAATGTGTTAAATTTACCAAACAAGGATAACCTATCTTCAGAACTCTGGACATTTCCATAGTCAACATCAACTAAACCTATTTGATCGTGCCTTTCTTTATGTACATGCAATAGCATCAATTGGTTAAGCTTTCTCTGAGTCGTGTTTGAACTCGGATAAGATTTAATACGCACGATATTACTAAACGAGCGTTCACTACAGGTAATGGAGGCAGGCATCACTATAATTAACTTTGTTTACGTAATCACAGAGGAGATAAGAAATTACTGGTCATGTGTCAGTGATTGCACGTGTGTAACTACATTACGTAGGATTAACTGCTCAAGGGAATCGTGAACACAAAGTTCATACTGAAGGTTGTTAGATGTGTATGTAGTCTTGCAGGAAGGAAGTCTGAGCCCAAGAATGAAGTTACACTCTCTAATTATGCTGTGGACATCTATCCTTTGAATCTTCGAGAAGCAAATCTTTACACTAGACATACATTTTGTACTCTACTTCGTCAAAACTCTCAGTTATGGGTATTATAATGAGGTCCAGAGCTTCATAATGTGTCTTTCTGTAAAGATCTTCAGATGCGTAGCTACCTTCCGGTGGAACACAAACCTCTTCTAGCCTAGCTGGAACTCTTCTAAATCGAGGCTGTGAGGGTACATCTACCTGACAGGAACCTAGTGGCTGTACTTTCTTTCAGAAAAGACTAGCCCCTTCATCATTGCGCATATTTCAGAGAGTTTTATCAGTCATACCAACAATAGCTTATATATATATATATATATTATAATATATATATATATATATATATAGAGAGAGAGAGAGAGAGAGAGAGAGAGAGAGAGAGAGAGAGATTGATTGATTGATTGATTGATTTAGGGGTTGCAAGGACTGATGATGCGAAATTTGAATCACAAAATAAGATAGCAGTAAACAGAGTAAAGAGAATAATGGGGACGGATATTGATAGCCTTTAAACGAAGGGATAGGAATATAATGATTCCTGTACTGAAAACCCTGATCATACCTAAATTGGAATACTGATCGATTCTAACATCCCCATATAAAAAAGAGAGCATTAGACAGCTGTCAGGGATTCAGAGAAGCTTCACAGCCAAGATCGAGGGGTGCAAAGAACTAAATTACTGGGAAAGATTATGAAATCTAATCCTATTTTCACTGGAAAGGAGAAGAGAGAGATGCACCATTATTTACACTTGGAAAATAATGAAGAAACTTGTCCTTAATCTTACTCTGAACCCTGTAACTTCCCAAACAACGGTGGAAAGTAGAAAAGGAAGAATGTGTCGTGTTACCAAATTAAAGGTGAGACAGGGAACATCCTTAACTCTGAAAAAAATTAGTTTTGTGGTGAGAGGACCAAAACTGTTTAATCAAATGCCCAAAGACCTAAGGAACATGAAGGGAGTTGCTGTGGACATCTTCAAAAGATGATTAGACGCCTGGCTCAGAACAATCCCCGATGAACCGGTCGTACATGGCTATGTGAGGTGAAGAGTACAAGAAAGCACTCGCCCCTCCACCAAGACAGACCTAGATGGGGGCACCAGCCTGACCTTCGTGTGAAGAGAACGACGCTCGGAACCGCAACGTTGTGTATACACACATTTTATTCATGCAGTTATCCGTGATTCACTGTCGTCAATTGAATTAACATGACCTACTAATTGTTACCATTGTACACTTAACCGTGATCGTGACATGGTGCTAACCGTGATTTGATGTTTACATTTGCGGGTCCCCCCCCCCCGCCATCCCACCACAATGCGCCTCAGTCAATGTCTCTCAGCGCAGCCAAAGACAATATTACGGACGATACAAAGGTCAGCAGAAAAATCAACGAGTGGTACAAAACCTCAAACTAAATCCAATTACCTTCCAAACAACACAGGACAATAAGAAAGTCAGAATGTGTAGTGTCCCCAAACTAAAAGCCTGACAAGAGACCTCCTCAACACTGAAGCAAAATAGCTTTGCTGTCAGGGGGCCAAGACATTTTCCTCCAGTGTTGAGGAGGTCTCTTGTCAGGCCTTTAGTTTCGGGACACTACACATTCTGACTTTTTTATTGTCCTGTGTTGTTTGGAAGGTAATTGGATTTAGTTTGAGGTTTTGTACCACTCGTTGATTTTTCTGCTGACCTTTGTATCGTCCGTAATATTGTCTTTGGCTGCGCTGAGAGACATTGACTGAGGCGCATTGTGGTGGGATGGCGGGAGGGGACCCGCAAATATAAACACCATCAAATCACGGTTAGCACCATGTCACGATCACGGTTAAGTGTACAATGGTAACAATTAGTAGGTCATGTTAATTCAATTGACGACAGTGAATAACGGATAACTGCATGAATAAAATGTGTGTGTGTGTACACAACGTTGCGGTTCCGTGTGTCGTTCTCTTCATACGAAGGTCAGGCTGGTGCCCCCATCTAGGTCTGTCTTGGTGGAGGGGCGAGTGCTTTCTTGTACTCTCCACCTCAAAAAGCCATGTACGACCGGTTCATCGGGGATTGTTCTGAGCCAGGCTTCTAATCATCTTTTGAAGATGTCCACAGCAACTCCTTTCATGTTCCTTAGGTCTTTGGGCATTTGATTAAACAGTTTTGGCCCTCTCACCACAAAACTAATTTTTTTCAGGGTTAAGGATGTTCCCTGTCTCACCTTTAATTTGGTAACACGACACATTCTTCCTTTTCTACTTTCCACCGTTGTTTGGGAAGTTACAGGGTTCAGAGTAAGATTAGGGACAAGTTTCTTCATTATTTTCCAAGTGTAAATAATGGTGCATCTCTCTCTTCTCCTTTCCAGTGAAAATAGGATTAGATTTCATAATCTTTCCCAGTAATTTAGTTCTTTGCACCCCTCGATCTTGGCTGTGAAGCTTCTCTGAATCCCTGACAGCTGTCTAATGCCCTCTTTTTTATATGGGGATGTTAGAATCGATCAGTATTCCAATTTGGGTATGATCAGGGTTTTCAGTACAGGAATCATTATATTCCTATCCCTTCGTTTAAAGGCTATCAATATCCGTCCCCATTATTCTCTTTACTCTGTTTACTGCTATCTTATTTTGTGATTCAAATTTCGCATCATCAGTCCTTGCAACCCCTAAATCAATCAATCAATCAATCAATCTCTCTCTCTCTCTCTCTCTCTCTCTCTCTTCTCTCTCTCTCTCTCTCTCTCTCTCTCTATATATATATATATATATATATATATATATATATATATATATACATATGTGTGTATATATATATATATAAGCTATTGTTGGTATGACTGATAAAACTCTCTGAAATATGCGCAATGATGAAGGGGCTAGTCTTTTCTGAAAGAAAGTACAGCCACTAGGTTCCTGTCAGGTAGATGTACCCTCACAGCCTCGATTTAGAAGAGTTCCAGCTAGGCTAGAAGAGGTTTGTGTTCCACCGGAAGGTAGCTACGCATCTGAAGATCTTTACAGAAAGACACATTATGAAGCTCTGGACCTCATTATAATACCCATAACTGAGAGTTTTGACGAAGTAGAGTACAAAATGTATGTCTAGTGTAAAGATTTGCTTCTCGAAGATTCAAAGGATAGATGTCCACAGCATAATTAGAGAGTGTAACTTCATTCTTGGGCTCAGACTTCCTTCCTGCAAGACTACATACACATCTAACAACCTTCAGTATGAACTTTGTGTTCACGATTCCCTTGAGCAGTTAATCCTACGTAATGTAGTTACACAAGTGCAATCACTGACACATGACCAGTAATTTCTTATCTCCTCTGTGATTACGTAAACAAAGTTAATTATAGTGATGCCTGCCTCCATTACGTGTAGGGAACGCTCGTTTAGTAATATCGTTCGTATTAAATCTTATCCGAGTTCAAACACGACTCAGAGAAAGCTTAACCAATTGATGCTATTGCATGTACATAAAGAAAGGCACGATCAAATAGGTTTAGTTGATGTTGACTATGGAAATGTCCAGAGTTCTGAAGATAGGTTATCCTTGTTTGGTAAATTTAACACATTGTGCTTTGTCAAGACCATAGTTCTGGTACGATCTAAGGTCACAATGACTGAAAGGGCAGTGAAGCATGCTAATATTGACATGAAACCAGCGTAAGACCTAATACTTTTTGTCTAAATATATGCACTTTGCAAACTCCTATAAAGTGTATAATTATAGTCAGTCGTGAGATGGAAAAAATCTTCAAACTACTTTTGCCGTGTGTGTGTATATATATATATATATATATATACTGTATATATATATATATATATATATATATACAGTATATATATATATATTAATGTAATCTTGTTTCATGTTTCATGATTTTCCTAAGAAACTAGGCTGTGGCGGGGTTATCTAGCTATGTTACTCAACATAATATTTAAATACTATTTAAATTCGTTTGTGATGTCCGTTACAATAAGGAAAGCAACACGAGAGAACTTTATAAGTTTTAGACAATGAGGAAACCTGTAAACTGTAGAGAGACTTGTTTCGTAATATATACGATGCATGCAGGAAGGAGGGGCCAATCGCGAATCTCCGGGACTACTGAAATTACACCTTTTTTGAAAAGACTGTGTAGTGTGTAAGATGCATGCGTGTGTAGTAAGGAATATAGTGAAAAGCGCGTGTTTGAGAGTATGCTGGACTGCTCACAGGGTAGACGAGACATGTAAAAAGGCCAGGTGAGGATGACGGTACGCTTCAGTTTGTAAAACCATGTTTAGTACAGCTAGTGACAAGAACAATAAGCATGTACATTCTGTGTGATTGATGTAAATACTGTGACTGACTGGTGTGAAAGAAAAGTGAAAACAAATACGTTTATTATGAGAATTATGAGGAAATGTGAACAGTCGATAAATTAGAGAAATGATAATTAAAGTAACTTGAATAGGGGCTATCTAAGACTGCAACTAGAAAATTTCTTGTTGAAAAATCTCTCGTTTCAGTACCTATTTCCCACTGAATCTATTTAAAAATGACAACCCACACAAACTCGACATCCCGTTTTCTTTAATTGCATCTAATAAGAAAGGTTTTTACCCGAACCTACTTATTTGGATGCTATATATATATATATATATATATATATATAAAACAATGATAATAATAATAATAATATGATTAGTAGCAACTAATAGTCGTTAAAAGAAAATTAAACTTAACTACTACTCTCAAATCAGTTACTGTGAGAAAAATATAGCGAGATTGGGGTAGAGTTGCCAGATGCTTTTATTACGAAGGGAATTGAATTCAATATATTTAATTTAAATACTCTTAACATGTGTACATATATATGTAATAATAACAATAAATCAATGTTAGTAATAATATTTAAGTTGAAGTTTCGAGGAGGAGAACAGATTTGATGCTTTAGTTTCAAAGCTGAATTACGCAACTTGTTCTTTTAACACATACAATTTTTTAACGAAATTTGATGTACAGTAAAATTATTAACTCACATACCAGAAGATGCATGTGAAAGTGGATGTGATGGTATATATCGATGTAAATAACAGAAAACTACATATTTAAAAGTGAATAAACAAATATGTCCGTGTTGTGAGTATATAAAAAAAATTCTCGTATTTGAAGGTCATCTCGTTTGAAAATAAGCCAGTTTCCCTTAAAAAAGAGAGAAATTAATTTATTTAAATTAAAATAATAAATGTTCATTTTATTTTTCATAATACAGATATTAAACAAATAACTTGTTTTCGATTTAAAATATGTTCAATCTGATTTTGATTTATGTATTGTTCGCAATTTGTTAGTATTTGTAAGTTGGATGTGTTGATGTCGATGCATACTCTCGTTAGGCCTATTAAATCCTTTCAGATATTCGTTTTAAGTTTTCATTTCTACTGTATGGCGGAACTTACCTGAACAGAAAGTACTCGAATATATGTATGTTTTCGCATGCTTTTGCATGTTTGTTCTTGTTTGTCTCATGGAAGAACTTTTTTCAAGGAGGAAGGCGATGATGAATCCTTTCTTAAATTTTCTTTTTGGAGGAAGGTGAAGACGAATCCTTTTTTTTTTTTCACCCGAAGGAGGAATGCGATGGTGAATTTTTTTTCTTTCTTTTCTTTTTCTGGTTCTTTTTTTTTTTTTTTTTAAGAACCATGAAGGACACCTCATAAAGGAGGGACCGTCATGAAGGACGGTGAAGGATCCTCATGAAGGACGGTGAGGGGGGGAAATTTTCAAATTGATCCATTTTCTGTCTCCCTTTTTGCGGCTATACTACTGTGGAGCAACAAGCTTGACCTTCATCAGAATGAACAATTCTGGAGGAACCAAAACAGAGGTTACGCGAGGGGTATATATATATATATATAATATATATATATATATATATATATATATATATATATATGGCCATACTCTCGCTATCAGTATTGGTCTGGAAAGAGTGCTACAGATTTACAGGTAAAGAAAGTCCTTAAGATCCACTCTAGGCTAGTCCAAGAAGGAAGTAGAAAAGTTCGAAATAACAATGAAAATGAAGAATACTAAAAACTTCTACCATGCTTACACTTATAGACCCGTAAAATTTCCACAAAGAAATAGAAGCGTAAAGTATAGAACAGACAAAGCTCTCTCCCTCCTCCGTCAGCCACTGCTGACAGAAAATAGTGGTGACAGAAGATTTATAGGAAATTAGGAAAAAGTATAATGAAGAGAATAGCTTCAGAGTTCATTCATACCATGCATGCACTTATTTCGTGTACTCATTTACGCATTAGAAGACAGCGATAAATAATGGATAACATAAATACTAAACCATTTAAAAAATGTACACCATCCATTTTTTTTTAAGGAATTTTTTATTCGTTTATTTATGTAAAAGAAATCACCATTTCCTCGTTGCATCATTTCTCTCTAGTCTGCCAAAGCCACCGTACCGAAGATTTATCATATAGCAATTTATAATGCATCCTTCGCATAGGAATTACCTAGATAAAGGAGCACTGGTCCAGAGGGCACCTCTAACTGGCAACTCCACCTCCAACAGTTTGAGAATTTCCCAGGCATAATAGGGAATAATAATGCATAGTTACTTACTTACTTACTTATTTTGTGTATAGTATGCATAGTATGCATAGCATACATAATTTTTTTTGTTAACAAAATTATGATATACAATATTTAAAACTAAAGTTCCACTCTAACTAAGTAGCTTCCTGAAGATGAATATGATTATTCGGAGGTTTTGACTCCCAAGAGATCTCATCAATCTTCCCATCATCTGAGAACTCCCGGTGCTCTGAAACCAGACCCGGCCAGCGACTCCTACTACATTTACTGCAAAAGGGAATTTTGCTACCTCTATATAAAACTATAAAACTTTTTCAGCTTGCTAAGTTAGATATTCTGCGATTTACCTAAAAAGTACTAACATTCCTACACTATAAAGTATAAACCCAAGCAGCATTCCTCTATTGAGAACATCTATTCGGAGGTTTTGACTCCCGAGAATTCTCATCTATTACAAACACATAAATAATAATAAAGTATAAAAAAAAAGTCTATATTTGAGAAATTTCAGGGCTCTGATATCAGACTTGACCGGCGCCTCTTAGAGGCATTTACGATCAAAATGGGGCATCACCAGTTCACCACCCCTAACTCCACCCCAACCAATTCCTCTTATAACCCCCTCACATTTGTAGGCTTACTCGGAGGTTTTGACACCCGAACATCCTCACAATGACAACACCCAGTGCTCTGTAACCAGACCAGACCAGCGCCTTCTACAGTGTTGGAAGGAGACTAGTGCATATTAAATATGTCAACACAAATTAGTTAAAAGGTACAGTGTGCGTGTGTGTGTGTGTGTGTGTGTGTGTGTGTGTGTGTAAATATTACAAACTCTGATTGCATCGCAACTTGGGAGGAAACAAAGTCGATTCCAAGTACTTTTGTATGTTGTATTTATACACCCCTTGTGAAAACGAAATGTCCGTGTATCAAAGGGGAGATTCCCCTCTAGCTCTGTCCTATTGACCGGCCCATTGACTCCTTCAGGTTAACTCAGCTCGACTGTATTCGGGTCAGGCTGCCTTCTTCTCGTCTGTAAGTGTCAGAAGATCACGATATTTCCTTGTGTATGTATATATATATATAGGATAGAACTCAGAATGGTCCCCTGAGGTTTTTTATGATACACACAGACCGTGCATGGAACAAGAGTTCCTTGTTCTATGCACGGTCTGTGTGTATTATATATATATATATATATATATATATATATATATAATTTAATGGTGGACGGATGTCAGTTTTTCAACATCTGCGGATGTGGATGCGGATGCGGATCTTTAATTTCAATATCCGCGGATGCGGATATTTAGTTAATTTATCAATATAATATGGAATTATGAATATATGACAATTTTTAAAATTTCGTGATATTACTATTATGGCAGGCAATGCATAAGAATTAAAATTAATATTAATGTTTTTTATGATAAAAATAATAACTTTCTCAAGAGTTTCAGCCACAGAAAATTCAATGAAACAAGTTTCAGTCAATTTTCTGTGTTACCAGCTATTTATATTTTGAGGTTTATATATTTGTTCATTAATAATTAATATTTTACATGAAATGTGCATGAGTGAGCCTTATAAGCTACTTTATAAGCTAATTTAATTGTGAATTGCATAATTTATTTGAGGTAATATCCGCATAACATCCGCAGTCAGAAGTGCGGATGCGGATGCTGATATCGGTCCACCACTAATATATATATATATATATATATATATAATTATATATATATATATATATATATATATATATATATACACAGTATTTGTAAATCACAAATTCAGTAGCAAAGTTGTTGGTTTCAGTTACTGAGCAGTTGTGCGAGGAAAAAAAGGGTTATACTCTATAGAACAATAGGACATGAATAAGCAGGCAAAAGGAAGAAACTAATATCTCGTTACATCTTCCATAGTGGTGAGATAGTAAAAATTACGTTGATTCAACTCATAGTTCTTTTATTTGATTGCTAATAATGTAGGAATAAGTAGCACTAGTAGAACTGGACTATTTCATGCTACTTTTTGACTACACCCAAGTGAAACTAATAACAACAGTCAAATACACATTATTTATTTATAATAAAATAAGTGTGACTACATGTATGTGGCAGCATCAGGAACTCGATGTTGACCAAGCTAAATATAGCCCATTCCAGCTGATAACGCAGGCAGACTTCCATGCACCAACACGTCGTTGTTAGTGGCCCAAATTTAATTTTTCATTGCTTTTATTTATTGTAATATTATTACCTTGTAAACTATAAGAACAAAAAAGTTTTTTATCAACTTTAAAAGTAGCGAGTAGCGAGTAGCAAGTAGCGGTTGGAATTCCTCTAAAATGTAGAGTAGGGTGGATCACTTTTCACTTTTTTTAAAAATTATAGCTGGTCAAAGTTTTTCCCATGATTTGGTTCAGTGGAAGTACACTGACACCATTTTTACCAAAATCGATCAATATTTAGGGGTCGCGCATCGACCTTGAAAATTTCAATTTTGGAAATTTGGCCAAATTGACAATTTTTTACTGAATAAAGATAAATCATCAAATGACCATATTTTCTGAATCCTCTCAGTGAAAGAAATCCTCTCAGATACTTACCAAGTTGATAGGACAAGTGGTTTAGAAGTTATACTCACCTTGAGATAGCATTAAAATTTAAAATACCGTATTTGTCCCCGTACCTCCATATGCTGTCTGCCATTGTCTGCTTTTTAGGATAAGATAAAACGAATAAGGAAAGATCAAATGTATTTTGTATTAAAACGGTTTACCGATATCACTAAAGGCACTTACTCCGGTGCCCCTAACTAGGTTCAAAAACTGTATGAATCGTGGTTAGAACACACGTCATCTTAAGGCGTGCGCCATGTACTCTCTCTGCTAACTCCCTTTCCCTCTGCGCTACGTCATCTTGGCAAGTGACGACTTCTTGAAGTCACCGAGTTCTTTCCGGCTCTTTTCCACGAGCTGAAGAAGACCCTGCAGCTGTGACTCGTCTTTTGTGAGAGTGTTCGCGTAATCTTCTATCAGTTTTATCCCTCTCTCTGCCACGTCGTTGGTAACTTTCAGATGCGAGATGACATTCTTCAGATCACAGTAGTTCTTATCTTGATCCCACTTATTCACCGGCAGAGTGAGCCACGTAGACGCGCACACCTGCAGGCCTGTGAACACGAACCACGATGACTCATCGATCAGGTCCGGAAGGCGCGTCGTGTCATCAACCGAGACGTTGTCATACGTGAAGTCCTCGGGCACAGCGAGGCGGCACAGCTTCTTTGCCATCTCGTGCTTCACAGTGTCTTCCACTTTGTCACTGCAGAGGGCGAAAACGACGGTCTGAGGCCTCAGATACCACAAGTGCCGCCTGATCACTGCCAGTGAAGCCTCTGCAATCTCGCGATCCACAGCCCTGTACTGCAGAAGACGCTGGTACAACACAAGGTCATTCAGCGGGGCATCAGCTGCGACAGGAGCCGCCAGCCAGGCAGGTGCGTAGAGGAGTGCAGTAAATAGTACCACTCTCTGAAGTTTCTGTACCAGCTCGTCGTCGAACTCCAGCTGACCGCTGAACATCAGGAGCTTCGTGTAGTAGATGATCTGAAACGAATACGCACTGTGATGTATAAATACCGATACCACTCCATATAAGTTTGTTTAATGGTAAATTATTTATCTTATTTTTTCTGGTAGGGACTTCAAATGGCTGTTTGCAGAAGGCAATACAATATTTAACTTCTAATTCAAAATACCAACCTTGGCCATCCACCTCGCATGATGGTAGGCTCTTGGGCGCATGAAGTGTGTGCCATGACGTGGCTGGGCCCCGAGTACCAGGAATGTAATCTCCGCCACTTCTCGGTAGTCTTCTCTGACAAGACCAGAAGCGGTGCCGAGGAACTTGACTGCCTCATCTCGGAGCTCCATCAGCCACGTCACCTCCGCCAAATGCTCGATCTCCAGCTCGCGATAAGTCAAGAGGTCGAGTTTGTCCCACCTGAAAGGGGTGTCATGAAAATATTGCATGAAAACGACTGAAGTTTCACTTTTCGACTGCTATTAACATCATTAGTAGAAGGACGCTGATATCTCAATTGCTCTGAAGGCAAAAAATCATTGGAGAAAACAAATGCGCCTTAGACTTGAAATTCACCTTCTCCTCAGATACTGGAACAAAGGTTCAGTTGGTGCTGTGGTTCTTCCAAACGCGGTGATGACCACTGCCCCCACGATGAGCTCCATAACGTGATGGCGACAGCCCAGCTGGAAGAGCGGTTTACCAAGCATGTTCTCCAGCCGGACCACCGCACCCTGAACCCTCCCCGTATTGGAGGAAGTTGTGTCGAAGCACAGTCCAATCACGTTGTTCTCGCATCCCCAGTCTTTGAGAGCACGAAAGGTCGCCTGGGCCTGGGACAGACCGGTGCCGTCAGCAACAGTCGGAACGGCCAGCAACTTTCCTTCTGTGCACTGGGGAGCTCCGGAGATGAGAATCACCTGGCGGTGCTCCAATGATCCAAGAGAGTCCTGAAACGTATGTCATACATGCCAATCCATTATCGTCCACTGGAATATGTCAATCCACTGTCGTCACTGGAACATGTTAATTCACTGTCGTCCACGGTGAGGGCAAAACTGACCTTGATTACTTTACCGTCCCAGTGGACGACAGCATGCCTCGGAGATACGAAGGATTTCTGCACAGCTGTCTACACTTCACAACGATGTGCCACTCTTCCACGGCGAGGCGTGTCCTTCGAGATACTGAATTTGTCCAGGTCTGCGGGCGGATCTTCCGAACGTAGGACTGCCGCCACGACACTTGCCACCTATGTGCGAAATTGAAAGGAAATTGACAAGGATGCGTATGGTTTTTATGTGACAAAATAATCACTAAATTTTCCGTCGTTACGTCTATTATATCTTTGTCAAGGAAAGATCATTACTGATATATACACACCCGATTATTGGACATCCGGAAGCGATCAGCCACTTCAATAACAGCCGGTGCATTGAGGATGCGGTGAGGAAGGCTGATTAATACAGTTGATTCTCTCGGCTGTCGGTATGGTGGTTCTAGCTGTGATTCGGAGTTGCTCGATGATCTGCTTTCTATAGATTCATCGTCGCTCTCAGCTTCGGTTCCTAATTTCGTTTTTGAGGTGCCTGGCTCATCACGAGAGTGTTGTCTTGAGAGTTGCCGTTTTCTCTTGACAACGAATACTTTATCATATTCCCACTCATTGTTGCCTGGCGCAGGCCCCGTTGACCCTCATAAAATTTAATATCTTCTTGTTTGTTGTTGTCTGAGAGCAGTCGACTTTTCTGTATCTCTTCAATAGCATCGGGAGCTCCGATGTCCCAGAGCTTGTTCAGATTTTCTGAAAACTTCTCCCTGCCTTTTCCCGCGTCACTGTCTCTCATCTTGCTCTTCTGCAGTGAGCGCCACTCTTCCCACAGTAACTCCAGTTTTCTTTCGCAGTTACGCCTCGTGATCGTCTTTATACGTGCCATGTTCCAAAATGCCAGAACATTGGCCACCGTGTCTTTTACGGCGGCCTTCCTGTCAGTAGTTTCCTGCTTGGCATAGAAGAAGTACTGGAGAACTTGATGGGTGGTTGGCAATTTGGCACCACAATCGAGGAAGATGGCTGACCAATTAAGAAGACGTCCGTGGCTGACCTTAGAGAAGGTGGTGCTGTGTTGTTGCTTTCTCTTTTCCAGAATAAGTAACTTTCAGAGTCTTCCCACTCCTGGTTGTTAACAGTTTATCCATTGTACTAAAGTCTAGACTTATCAAACAAGAATCAATTGACACAGTTGATCTGTAAAAAGCAAACTGTGATTAGTAAAAATATTGGTCATAGACATAGCGTGTGTGTGTGATTGGGATTTTAGGATGCGCCAGCTACTGATGCTATGATTACGTCCATAACGGGGGACAAATACGGTATTTTAAATTTTAATGTTATTTCTAGGTGAGTGTAACTTCTAAACCACTTGTCCGATCAACTTGGTAAGTATCTGAGAGGATTTCTTTCACTGAGAGGATTTAGAAAATATGGTCATTTGATGATTTATCTTTATTCAGTAAAAAATTGTCAATTTGGCCAAATTTCCAAATTTGAAATTTTCAAGGTCGATGCGCGACCCCTAAATATTGATCGATTTTGGTAAAAATGGTGTCAGTGTACTTCCACTGAACCAAATCATGGGAAAAACTTTGACGAGCTATAATTTTTTAAAAAAAGTGAAAAGTGATCCACCCTAATATAGAGCCCCTACTGCTTTCGCTACTTTTCCTCAAAAGCAGCGGCGCTACGGCTACCGCTACGCCCAACACTGTATATTTATAATGCACACTCATAAGGAAAAATGAAAAGCGATTCCAAAGACTTTCGTGTATTCAACAGTACACGAAAGGACTTGGAATCGCTTTTCATTTTTCCTTGTGGGTGTGCAGCATTTATTTATTTCACGAGCTTATATATATATATATATACTACCTCTTTTTTTTTGTACTTGTACCTTGTGAGGAGTGGACGTGTGTCTCTCTCTGTATTAACACCTAAATAAGAAGGGAATAAACTACTCAGCGGTTTATTCTGTTTACACCCGAAGGTGTATAAAGTATCAGTGAATCCGTGCATATAAACTATTGAAATTCAGTAAAATTAAGAAAGTGCAATACAGTTTACATAAATTATCACCAGTTTAACGTACATATTTAAACCGTAATACGGTTGGCATTCGAGAAATTTTTAAACAAGGCAGGAAAAAGGTCATAAAACGCAAAGGTCAGAAAACCCTCGTGACCATCGAAAGGAAAGAAAAGAGAAAGAAAGGAAAAATAAAATAAAATAAATAATTTGTGTGTGTATTTCTTTTTACGCTAATTAATGAATACAATGACCATGGGTCCAAATTCTCACTTTATCTGCAATTTGTGTAATCTGGAAACAACTGAAAATGCAGCAATAAGATGCGATTTCTGTCAAAAACTGCACGACTTTATCTGCATAAATTGGGATGATAGGAAAATATCTCTTGTCTCGAACGCGAAACAGATCGTGGGAATCAAATTTCTGTGTGACACATGTATACAGACTGTAAACTCCTTCGCGGTATTTAAAGAAATGGAAAGCAAACTCGAGTGTTACAAAAAAGGATGAAATAATGGGGAAACAAGAGTCCGAAAATGTCCCAATGAAAATTCAGGTGGATGAGAGAGAGAGAGAGAGGAAGATATAACGAATAACAATATAATAACGAATAACAATATAAACAATATAATACGGAATGAAGACATAGATGAAAGAAAAAAGATAAGTAAAAGTTGCGAGGTAGTAAAACTGTCCAACGAGCGAAATGATAAAAAGATAACAACTAAAAACGTAGGAAATAAACAGCCAAAGAAAAATAATGATAATACCAAAATTAAGAACATTGAAAATAATAAGCTAACAAGAAGTAGAAGTGTATAAAATACCGTATGTAAATACTACGCAAAAGGGAACTGCAGATATCGGGATGGGCAATGCATCTATGCACAAATCACATTATGTAACACACATTACACAAGTGGATACTGCAAATTTGAAAAGAAGGGCAAGTTCCACCATCTTACTGTCCGCAACACCTATGCAAGATGTGGGAGGTGCAAATACGGACAAAAATGCGGAAAAAAGACAGAAAATCTATGACTTTTTGGAAACTCAGAAAAAATTAAATGATAACCAACATGGGTTTCGGCCAGACAGATTATGCCTATCACAACTAATGGAACACTACAACAACATTATTGATGCACTTGAAAGTAATGAAAACTATGATGTAATATACACAGACTTTGCCAAAGCGTTCGACAAGTGTGACCATGGAATCATAATACATAAACTGAAATATATGGGAATAACAGGAAAAGTAGGGAAATGGATATATAGGGCCTACTGTAATTTCCTTAGTGAGCGGTGGCGTTACAGTACAAGGAGTATCTTCATCAGAATCAGAGGTCCTCAGCCCAGTACCACAAGGAATAGTATTAGCTCCACTACTCTTCATAATCATGCTAAGTGATATAGATGAGGACGTTACCAGAGACAGCACAGTAATATCCTTTCCTGATGACACAAAGATCAGTAGAAAAATAAGAAACCCAGAAGATATAGGATCTCTACAAACCGACATGAACAGAATCTACAAGTGGACGGAAGACAACAATATGAAGTTTAACACCGAGAAATTTCAGCTATTACGGTACGGAAAAAGAGAGGAGCTAAAATCCATAAAATGTTTACCCCAAATGGACAGGAAATTCAGAGAAATTCTAGAGCAAAAGATTTAGGGGTTGTAGTGACTGATGATGCGAAATTTGAAACACAAAATAAAATAGCAGTAAACAGAGCAAAGAGAATAACGGGGCAGATATTGAGAACCTTTAAACGAAGGGATAGGAATGTAATGATTCCTCTAATGAAAACACTGCTCATACCCAAATTGGAATACTGCTCGGTCCTAACATCCCCATATAAAAAAGAAGACATTAGACAGCTAGAAGGAATTCAGAAAAGCTTCACAGCCAAGAGCAATGGATGCGAAGAACTAAATTACTGGGAAAGGTTACGCGAACTAAATCTATATTCACTGGAAAGGAGAAGAGACACACACACACCATTATTTACAATTGGAAAATAATGGTGAAACTGGTCTCTAATCTTACTCTGAATCCTGTAACTCTCCAAACAACGGTGGAAAGTAGAAAAGGAAGACTGTGTCGTGTTCCCAAATTAAAGGCGAGACAGGGAACATCCTTAACCCTGAAAGAAAATAGTTTTGTGGTGAGAGAACCAAATCTGTTTAATCAGCTGCTCAAATAGTCCACTTGCCATTTTGGTAATCTAGAAATTGTTAGTCGTATAAAGTTTTTTTGCAGAATCATGATGCTTAGGGCTTTCTAAACTCGGATCCGTGGGATGAGAATGTGACATCCTTGCGCAAACCATAGCAAACGCCTAAATCCAAGATGGCTGCCCTGACGACCGGTCAATATAGGGAATCGGCCATAACTTTTGATCACATGTTAGAACCATGATTTTGGTCTCTAAATCTATGTTTTTGGGTATGGGGAATCCAATAGAAGTATTTGCAAAATCGTCAGATGTCGATAACGACACTGAAATCCAAAATGGCCGCCATTCGGGACGAAAAATAACGAAAATTAGCCATGAATCTCAATTTAAATGTGGTAGAACCATGATTTTGGTATGTAAGCATGGGTTTTGGGGTATTGGGAATCTAATGAAAGTATTTAGAAAATCGCCAAATGTTGATCAGTAAAAAATGGCGGTATCTGTGTATAATATTTGTCCAGTGATGGTGATCCAGCCTCGGTGGTGTAGTGGTTAGCGTCGCTGACTACGAATCCATCTGCCCCGGGTTCGAGACCCGACGGCAGCTGGCGCGCAGCAAAACCCAGCTGTTCATCCTTCCACACAATAAAAGAAAATGGTTGGTAGATAAATGGGTACCCTAGGTGGCCTAGTGGTTAAGACGCTGGGCTGCTGATGGGGCGTGGTTCGGATTCCACATTAAACTGTAGGTCTAAGGTGGAGTGAAAAGTTTGACCTTCGTCAGAATGAACAATTCGGGCGGAATCTAACCAAAGGTTATATTGTCTCCCAAGTGGTGTTTTTCTTTTGCTAAATATGTGAATTTCTCTTTTTCTTTCAGGCGCTTTATCATGGCTGGGCGTGTCTGTTTGTTTGCACCCTGCAGGGGCAAGGAGCCCTGGCGTACGTGTATCGCGACGGGTATTCGCACCATCATCACGTGCAGCAAGGAGCGAGATGACGACATCCACCTTACTCTGCAGGCGACACTCGACTCAGACGGAAACGCGGCACAGGTCGACTGTCACAATAGATAGACCTGGCGAACCAACATTTATGGAGGTGCTCCTAGATCAATGTGACAGAAGAAATGATCAGTGGGGCAGAAATGTGGAACTTAGGATAAAAGGGGCTTCTTCAGACCTTCCTGCAGCAGACGCCCAGTATCACAAGTGTTGCTATGATAATTTCAAGAAAATGACTACTAGTGAAAGTGTATATAGCGAGCCATGTATTGATGACTCTGCTCTCGGTGCGTGTATTGATCATATGTACAAAAACCACTCTCAGACGCTTACAACCATTGAATTGTATAACATGTACTGTAGCTTCGACGGCATACTCACAAAAAAGCAGATGCTAGGTAATCTAACCGATTATTTCGGTAATGAAATTGTGGTGTTACACATGGAGGGTTGTGCATCTGTTATAGGTTTCCGAGATTGTGTTGGTCAATTAAGCTTGTAAGGCGTGATGATGTAGATGAGGAGCGTGTGGATTCTGTTGTACGCAGAGTGAAGTCTGAGGCGAAGTCTATTTGTTATGATTGTGATTATGACCTTAGTGACTTCACGTTTGAGAAAACTGTTGCCAGTTGTAGTCCCACACTGCTAGCCCTAGTATCTAGGCTTGTCTCAAATGGTGAAGTGAACAAGGTAGCCGTGAGTATCACACAGTGCATTCAGCAGCACATCATAAAGAAACCAAATCAAACAATTCTTGGCCTGGCTGTAAAGGCAGGGACGTACCTAAAGTATTTGGCACCCGGGGCGGATCCTTCCTTTGGCACTCCCCATAAATAATTTTAAAATTTTAACACACAGAAAAATATATTATGTTTGCAAGTAGATTTTTAAACAGTACAGTACTGTCATAAGCAAATTGGAAATAAGAAAAATGCAGGACATTAAAAATTCAGTGAACAGGTAATACTGCATTTTATTTTATACAAAAAACACAGGAAATCCAGTCTCAACGCTCAGCCTATTCTTCAAAGGTAAATAGAGAGGATTCACAGTCTCTGCTTTCGAGCCTTAATTTCTGCAAATTGATCAATGACCTCATCAAAATTCACCTTCTTTGCATATTCATGTTCAATTGAAAATAAAGCCAGATTTGTCAATCTTGTCTGACTCATGGTCGAGCGAAAGAAATTTTTTATCAATTTCAATTTGGAAAAACTTCTTTCACATGAAGCAATAGACACACAGACAGTCAAAAAGAATCTCAAACACAGTGACAAGCTTGGCAAAGATTCACAAAAATCCCATTTCACAATAAACTCTAGAAACTGCAATGATGTCCATTTCTTTGCCTCTTCATCGCTGATTTTTGCAGTTTCCAAATGCCTCCGAAGTCGTCCAGTTTCCACACTGATATCTTCATCAGAGAATTCATCGAAAATCTGAGTCAAATTTGGAATATACTTCCGAAGTTCTTCTTCTGTTGCAACAACCAAAGTGTTTGGCTGAATAACAGTGAAGATTGACAGAATTTGATCCATTGCCTTAGAACGAATCTCCAATTCTTGATGAAAGCGATCAAGACATTCAAACATAGCCCTTTTTACTTCCTCTGGCAATGTGAGACCAGCATCCTTTGCCATCTTTCCTGGCATCCTTTTTCGGAGCTTTACTCTCCCTCTTCTCTCCATAGAAATGTCCATTTCCTCACACTTTGTAGTTGCATAATGAATGGCCCTCTCCACAATGCATTTACCGGGTATTATAACATCACGACGATGCATTTATAAACACTTAAACATCACTATGATACCACATTGTCAAAAATTATTGGACACTGGTATAAGTACCATGATATTGTTATAAACACCATCACTTTATGCTTTATCATAATTATTTAATGAAACATACCTCATGTATGTGGAGTCACAGTGTCAAGTGAACAAGACTTGGAATGTCAGTTGCAGCCAGCTGGCTATGCTCAACAAACTGATGACTAAAACGTCAACAAACGTTCGCCTTTCGATGTAATTTTTATCAAATATTTAATCTTTCGTTTGTAAATTTTGTATTGCCAATAAAAATAAAAGTATATTTTATAGTGGAAATTAACATTAAGCTGTCGTAATAGTTTGAAAATGTTAAATTTTTTTTCTTACTTTGGCGAATTTTTCATTTGGTTTGAGAACTTGTACTGGTATTTCAACTCTCCCGATGGCACCCCCCTCCTGGCTGTCACCCAGGGCGGACCGCCCCCATCGCACCCCCCCCTTAGTACGCCACTGTGTAAAGGTACATCATAAATTTGGCAGTTCCAATTTAGTCACATTACTCAATGAGCATGGCTTCATCACAACCTACGACGAGGTGTTGCGGTTTCGGAAATCAGCGGCCAAGTTTGTGAGCGAGAATGGCAGTAGATTCATGAAACTATTGGCTTGACGAGGAGAGTAGGACCCATATTTGGGTGGTTTGACAACTATGATCTCCTTGTCTGTGCAACAAATGGTCGCCGTGAGACTCACGCTATGGCACTTGAATTCCAACAACATTCTGCAGGTATCATTGAGACAGGCAGTGCAAAACCTGGCGTGATGAATATCACTATTCCTCGTCTTAGTAAATCTGCAGCTGCCTCTCTTCAATTGGGCTGTCGTTCAGTTGTCATGGAAAACTACACAGGACCGAAGAAGGTTAACCCTCCTGCTGTGGTATGTACGTCTGGTCCTCCATACAATGATGTATGTGCGAAGAATGCAAGTCTGGGGCGTGCATTGCGCTTGGATGTTCACTGGCTCAACTCCATCCTTCGTGAGGATTTTCCTGTCGAGTGGTCAGGTTATAATGTTGCAGTGGCAAGAAATAAAGGCTCTCCAAAACTTTCCACAGTTTATATGTTTGGGCCTCTGATTGATGCACCACCCTCACATCCAGACACTGTTCTCACAACGTTGTCGTACTTCGAGAAATCACTCAATGATATCGGGATGCGAACGACAAATCTATCAGTGGATACGCAGCTGTATATTGTCGGAACCAGTGGCGTATCAAGGGAGGGGCGAGAGGGGCGACCGCCCCGAGCGGCGCTTCCCGAGGGGCGGCAAATTACTGTCAGGCGGGAGCAATATGCAAAATTTTGGGTTTTTATGTTTTAAAATGCAACCCTCCAAAAAATTATATCTCATCATTGTCGCGCGTTATTTGTGTACAAAATATCCATGGTTTTGATGAAAAATCATCATTAAATGCTATATATGCCACCTCAATGCCACTATTTCCACAAATAGTTGCGTTAAATTTTCACATCGGAAAGGTTGCCAGCCCTATTTTTCAGACTTTCCCTATATTATTTAGGCTAGGCTTTGCATTCTTTGAGCTTTGATGATGTTAATAATTAATGGTTGTTTTATTTTGCAGATACCCTACTGAATTAGCAAACATGAGCAAACTGCCAGCCCTATTTTTCAGACTTTCCCTATATTATTTAGGTTAGGCTTTGCATTCTTTGAGCTTTGATGATGTTAATAATTAATGGTTGTTTTATTTTGCAGATACCCTACTGAATTAGCAAACATGAGCAAACGACAGAGACTGAGTGGTGCTGCATACAAGAATCTTCGCGAAAAAAAAGAGGAGGAAGGCAAACGTGCTGCTAAGCGATTTCATCAGTTAATGGGATTCTCAGACACACCTTCAGTGCCTTCTGGGAAGCAAGGAGATCAACCGCAATGTGATATATCTTTAGAGATAGATGTTCAAGCGGCAACTTCAAGTGAACCCCCAAATAATCAGGATCAACCCTCATCTACATCACAAAGTCACCCACCCACCCATCACCCACAGAGTCTGTTTAACGATTCTGGCAACTGGCCCGTTCCAATGACGGACAATTTGAGAATCGAACTCATTAAACGTGGACCATCACATTTGAAAAACATGAATGGACCCTTTCCAATGTCAAAAGTTTGGTATTTCAAAACTTTGGAAAATGGCGAAAAAATTGAAAGGTCATGGCTAATCTTCTCACCTTCAAAATGTAGCTTGCATTGCTTTTGCTGTCGTCTCTTCAACAACATCTCCAGTGCATTTGGAAAAGAAGAAGGATTTTTTGCCTGGAGGAAATTGAATCCAAGAGTACCTGAACATGAAAACAGTCCATATCATACCCGATGCTTTGAACAATGGAAAGAGTTGTCTATGCGCCTTCAGTTGAATGCTACAATAGATAATGCACATCAGTTGCAAATAAAACATGCTACTGCTAAGTGGAAAGAAATACTGAGACGAATTTATGACTGCATCATGTTCTTGGCAAAACAAGATCTTGCATTCCGAGGGCACCGAGAGAACTTAAATGAAGAAGCTGGGCTAGCTGGCAATTCTGGAAACTTTTTGGAGTTAATAAAACTAATGGGCAAATATGACCCAGTAATTAGGGAACATCTTACAAAAATACGAATGACTGACAAAATATCCACTACGTATTTGTCACCTAACATTCAAAATGAGTTCATCACACTAATCGGCTGTAATGTTCGAAAATGTATAATTGATAATAATGTGTCTAGTGCAAAGTACTTTGCAATAATTTTCGATAGTACACCAGATATATCGCATATTGATCAGATGTCTCAGGTAATTCGCTATGTGTCGATTAAAGATGGTAATGTAGAGGTGAAGGAATCCTTCGTTGATTTTATTAAATTAGAGGGGAAGACTGCTGAGGCAGTTACTGATCTCATTGTCACTAAGCTCCGTGAGGATGGGCTGGATATCCAGAATTGTTATGGTCAAGGGTATGACAATGCTGCTACGATGGCATCTATTCATCTTGGAGTTCAACGCAGAATTCTTGATGTTAGCAAACACGCTGTTTTCATTCCTTGCAATAACCACTCGCTGAACTTGGCTGGAGTTCATACCGCGGGACTGAGTCCTAATGCTGTAACTTTCTTTGGAACAATTGAACGAATTTTCGTCTACTTTTCTTCCTTTACTCATCGTTGGGATGTCTTAACAAAACATTCCAAAATCACTATCAAGCGAGTCTCTGATACGCGGTGGAGTGCTAAGTATGATGCTGTTTCTAGTCTTAAGAAGAACTTGACTCACGTTGTTAGTGCCTTGGAAGAACTGAGTGAAGGGGTCTCCGAAAATCTGGACACAAAGGGCGATGCTGAAGCTCTGTTGACCTCCATCATGTCATACAAATTCATTGTGTACTTATTTTTCTGGGATCCAGTGCTGAAAGAAATCAATGATGCTCAGCTATATTTTCAAAGAAAGGGACTTGCTTTGGACCAGTGTGCATTAAAAATGAACTCTTTATCCGTGTTTTTAACTAATGAACGAGAGGCAGTAGTATCAAACGCTGCAGATGCCGCCGAAGAGTTCTGTAATGAAATGGATATCAGTATAGACCGCAGAGTCAGGAGACGGAGAAGAATGCCTGGAGAGCAAGCTCGTGATGCTGGATTGACCGTGCAAGAGAATGTACGCAGATAATTTTTTGAAATCATGGATCGTTTATTAGCAGAAATTGAAAAACGCACAGTTTGTCTTAAAAACATGAATGATCGCTTTGAATTTCTGTCTCCTTCGTACCTTTTGAATCAGTCCAAAGATGAAGATTAATACCAAGGTCAATAATTTTTCTTCCATCTACAATGACATTAATCCAGGAAGTCTACTGGAAGAAATAAAGCGTTTGCGCAGACATTTGCTCAGTTTCGAAAGCATAAGCGTCGACGATGATCCAAAGAACTGGGATATGTTAAAACTACTTCAGTGGATCGTTAAATGGGATCTAGTGGAGTCTTTGCCTCATATAACAATTGCCCTCCGGATCTGTCTAACTACATGCATGTCCGTGGCAAGTTGCGAACGAAGTTTCTCGAAACTGAAACTTATAAAAACTTACCTCATGTCAACTATAAGTCAATCTAGACTGAGCAATTTGGCGATTATTTCAATTGAACGCGAAGTTGCAGAGACAATGGACATAGAAAAAATCATTCATGAATTTTCTGTTATGAAAGTCCGAAAATTTAATACTACGGTACATTATGTAGTATTGTTAAAATTGAAGTTGCTTTATTTAAGTTTTTCTTCCAATAAAAGTTTTGTTTAGAAGTGTATTTTTGTAAAGGAATTGTTTTTAAAATTTAAAATTGTTGCAGGGGGGGGGGCATTTTCGCCCTGAGCGGCAAAAAGTATTGGTACGCCTCTGGTCGGAACACAGATCAAGTGGGCCCTCTACCCGAATCGCTTTATATCCGTCGTTCTCCTACCAGGGGGTATGCACACACTTATGTCCTTTCTCGGATACATCGGTTACCTGATGGAAGGAAGTGGTCTAGATGTCCTTGTCGGCTCAGCATATGGGTGTCTGAGATCAATCATGAATGGCAAATCATGGGTTCGATCAATGCGTGCGTTTCGGATGGTGTCAGCGGCACATCTGCATGACTTCTTCAACGATGGGGAGAAGTCATTGGAAGAAATCTCACTCTACGCGGAAAAAGCACGAGAACACCCGACCAGCAGATTATGGGTGGACTGTCTGCTAAGACCTATGCTCACCGCCCATCAGTTCCTCCGTGTTGAACGGGAAGGAGATTGGATTCTCCACCAACAATGTCTGAAGCAGATGCTCGGCTACTTCTTCGCTGCCGGCCATTGGCAATATGCAAGGTTCATGACCTGGCACCTGCTTGAGATGGACCACTGTCTGCCCGAAGATGCCAAGGCTGACCTTCTTGCTGGTGCTCACGTTTGTCGTCACAATGAGGGGTCATGGAACTCAGTCTCCAGCGATCAGTTCGGTGAGCAGACTTACATTAAGAAGGGCAAGTTACCTGGAGGGCTCAAAGGCATATCGTTATCGGCTGATATGGTGGCCATCTGGGTTGAGTCCTACCACATCTGTGCCCACATTACCCTGGCCATGGACTCAATGTACTCAGCTGAAGAATACGCAAAAGCGGAGGGGAAACACAAAGAGGAAGGTCAAAGAAGGAAGAAGCTTGACAAAGAAGACAGAAGGCGGATACAAGACGAGTTGGCAAAGCACTCCCATCCTCTCAAAAATGTTACCTCCAACCTTTACAACATCGTAAATGGTAAGGTTGCGAGCACTGAAGTCAATGTCCACAACGCTTTGAAGATTGATGAAGAAATGGCTGTAGCTTTTCATTCCTCATTGCCAGATGGCTTCCACTCACAACGCACTCGTAGAGTGAAGACCATGGAATCCATCAAGTGCGGTGTCAAGGTGAGCGACAAGTCTGTCAAGGTGGGCGACAATCTGCACACGTCTCCTGGTTGTTGGACAGCAGCGTCAACTACAGCTCCCCCACGTATTCCAGCACAAGCTATGTGCAGTTCCACCATCCTTCATTGACGAGTATGGTTGTCTGCAGAAAGGGAAGAAGGCGGTGCTGGTTGATAGGTTGAGCGTAGAGGAACATCACCCTGTGGATCCTGATGTGGTGATCGTCGATGCACAGCAGCTGCTGTATCATGTGGTCTCGCCGTGTGAGGGATCTGCCGCTGTCCTTGCCATAAGCATGAAGACCCGCCTCAGCTGATACCGTTCTGAGGTTCTAGTGGTCTTCGACCGGTGCGACGAGCAGTCAGTCAAAGACCATGAGCGGATGCGTCGTGCCGGCGAAGGTTCTGTTGAGTACAATGTCACCATATCAAACACGTTACCAAGTCGTGACAGCATCATGAAAAACAAGATGAACAAGAAGGCACTGGCCCAAGTACTGTGTACATTCAACCTTGGGGAAAATGTCACAATGGTGGGGAGAGATGAGGCCGTCTTCACTCATGACGAAGCAGATGTGACAATGGTCAGCTACCTGCTGCAAGCAGTTAAGAACGGGAAAACGACCATCCGAGTACTCAGTGGTGACACCGATCTCTTTATCCTGCTCGTATACTGGTGTTGGAAGATGCAGCTGCAGGCCAGTGTGCAGTTGGAGCGGTGCGATGGACGCGTTCTGGATATCAATGCCACTGCAAAGAGACTCGAACCAAAGTGCCTTCAGATTTCAGGCATGCAATTACTGTCTGGATGTGATACCGTGTCCTATCCATTCGGCCGTGGAAAGGTTAGCGCCCTGAAGATCCTGATGTCAAGAGACATCCCTGGCCTGTACACTGTTCTTGGAGAGGAGGGTGCCACTACTGAAGACTTGATGATGACGGGGCAGGCATTCTTCGTTGCACTCTATGGCGTAGCTGAAGGCACATGCATGAATGAAGCCAGGTATGAGGTCTATTCGAGGAAATCAAAGAGTAAACCTCCATCAATAAAGTCGCTTCCTCCAACAAACAACAACCTCTTGTATCATGTGCTGCGTGCCCATCTCCAGGTAATGTTATGGAAGGCGGCGGATCAGCAAAGCCCACCAGCTGTTCTTGATATTACCAAGTATGGGTGGTGAGATTGTGGACGGAGTTCCGTCACGGTGTACAGCACCAGGACCTATTGCTCCGCCCGATCTCATGGACGTGATCAGCTGCCGATGCAAAGCTGAGGGAAAAGCATGCAGTACCCATGGATGCAGCTGTCGGTCGGCTGAATTATCGTGCACATATTATTGTCTCTGTGTTGGCGGAATTCATTGCTGCAATCCTTTAACAAAGCAAGTTAGAGGCGATGGGGGTGAAGATTGGGAGGAAGAAGATGAAGGTGACGAACAGGTGTTGGATGAGAAAAATGATGAGGTTGATGAATGGGGAGAATAAGTCAACTGCCTCAGCTATGATGTATGTTGTGATGGCTGGTCCTGTAATTTTTTACTTTATTGCAATTTGTCATTATTTCTAATCTCCGAATAAATCTGGTCAGATGATCAACATTTGACGATTTTCTAAATACTTTCATTAGATTCCCAATACCCCAAAACCCATGTTTACATACCAAAATCATGGTTCTGCCACATTCAAATTTAGATTCATGGCTAATTTTCGTTATTTTTCGTCCCGAATGGTGGTCATTTTGGATTTTAGTGTCGTTATCGACATCTAACGATTTTGCAAATACTTCTATTGGATTCCCCATACCAAAAACCATAGATTTAGATACCAAAATCATGGTTCTAACATGTTGAGATCAAAAGTTATGGCCGATTCCCTATATTGGCCTGTTGTCAGGGCAGCCATCTTGGATTTAGGCGTTTGCTATGGTTTGCGCAAGGATGTCACATTCTCATCCCGCGAATCCGAGTTTAGAAAGCCCTAAGCATCATGATTCTGCAAAAAACTTTATACGACTAACAATTTCTAGGTTCACTGAAGGCTACATAGGGATGGCAAACCGACTAAAAGACCTAAGGAACACGAATGGTGTTGCAGAGGACATCTTCGAAAGAAGATTAGACGCCTGGCTCAGAACAATCCCGATGAGCCTGGCGTACCTGGCTATGTGAGGTGGAGAGTACATGAAACCAACTCACTACTTCACCAGGCCAACTCGAAAGGAGGGGCGACAAGCTTGACCTTTGTGAAATGAGGAATCATCGCATGGAACCTTTGAAAGGGTCGGCAAAACAAAAAAGAGACCTTTTAAATCCTGTCGATTATGGCCTTTGGGAAAATTTGTCACAGAGAATTTATCGGGTCAAAGTAAGAAATGTCGCTCATTTACGACAGCTTCTTCTGAAAAAATGGGATGAGCTACCAGAAGAACAAATCAATAAAGCCATAGATGAGTTCCGTTCTAGACTGAAAAAGGTTGTAGAAGTTAGTGGTAAACATATCGAGCAGTTTTTTTAACACCAAGGTAGCATCATGTGAGTACTTTGTAACTTTTTATCTGCACATACAATGCAGTAGTAGTGTAAATGGAGAATTTCCAGTGGCATAAAGGAATGCTCAATAAATCCGTAATTTTCATTAGTTTTCTTTGAAAACCGCTCACCGTATAGGAAATTTACTTAGTTGTGGGTGTGAAATTTCTTTTGAAATCTGACCATAACTTTGGATTTTACAGCCAAAGTTCGAGGTCTCCATTTTTTTTTGCCCACCTGATATATATATATACAGAGAGAGAGAGAGAGAGAGAGGAAACGTAGCATGCTCGAGAAAAAAGTCAGGACATTACTTCGAAAAAGGAAACAAACCGTAAAAAGTTTCCACAGATGCAGAACTGAAGCGAGTAGACTCAAACTAGAGGAAAAAACTGTACGAAATAGAAATGAACCTAAAACAGACATTCATCCGCAAAACAATTGATGAGGAAAACTAGGCACCAAAAAACAAAAGAAAAAGAAAAAGAATTCTACACGTTTACAAAAAAGAAAAATGGAAGGTAAAGAGGGTACTGGCCCATTAAAAACAGACATGGGATACTCAGCCCTCGGCCTCTGCCTCCAGGCCTTTTATTTTGGAGGACTCATGAATGCCTCGTCCTGGAGGGCAAGGAAAAATGAAAAGGACTCACGAATCCTTTGCGATGGCTTGGTATTTTTTTACATTTCGTCTGCATAGACGCTATGTATTACATAGTACATGCAGGACACCCTTAATGTCTCTCCTGTAGCGACCCATACCAACCAAGCAGACACTGATGAATTCACCAATCAGGAAGCTACATTTTCCACCAATCAGAGCTCTTCCACGAGATTTCAGATAGGTGCCGCCTTAATGACTTTACATTTGAGTCCCTTATAATGATCAAGTGCAATACATACCGCAAGTAAACTCTAATAAATTCTGTTAAAGTGAGATAATTCACAGGCTTGCGATGGTTTTGTTGTCCGAAATATTTTATCACTTATATAGTCATTTTTGCACGCTGATTCCGAAAATAATATTCATTTTTCGCCATTACGTGCAGATTTTCACAAAATGTCATATTTCATATTACATATGTGAGTAATTTTCATTAAAATTGACTCAATTAAATTTTGATTAAAAACTACTGCCTATAAATACTTCCAGATCAAAAGTGACGTCATAGCATCTTTTAGAACATTCGAGAAACGCACCGCTAGTATATAAGTGATTGACAAGCTACGAGATGAGTCAGTCTGTCTAGTGCGTGCGAGGTTATAGTTCTTTATTATTCAAAGGTGCGCGGTGACTATATTTCTCTTTTGAAATTTGTTTATTTGTCGCTATGGCAAGCAGACGGTGTGTAAATAGCCCAAGCATTTCCTGTTATATTTGTGGAAAATTTACTGTGAAAAAACAAAGACGAGATATTACAGACGTCGTCAAGAACGCATACTATGCGTACTTCGGAATGAAACTTGGGGATCAAGACAAATCATGGGCTTCACATAAAGTTTGCAGTGTTTGTGTTGAACAACTTAGACTGTGGAGTAAAGGTAAAGAGGATTCTTTACCTTTTGGGATGCCAATGGTCTGGCGTGAGCGTAGAAATCACAGCAATGACTGCTATTTTTGTTCATGTAACGTGCAAGGCTACAATACTAAAAATAAAAAGGAAATTTCTTATCCAAACTTTCAGTCTGCTATAAGACCTGCTGCTCATGGACCTGGTATACCTGTACCTACTAAACCAAATACTCTTGATATAACTTCATCTGATTCGGTATCTGATGACGATGGAAACGATGATATTGATTGTTTTCAAACCGAAACATCTGGTGAACCCCAATTGTTTACACAAAGTGAACGTAATGTTTTGATAAGAGATTTATCTCCCGAAGGATTCTTCAGAGATTTTGGGATCCAGATTTCGTGCAAAGAACTTGCTTTCTCTCGGGACATCATTTTACTGGTACAGAAATCGAGAAAAAGAATTCATCCAATATTTTTCTCAAGAAAATTCACTGGTATATTGCAACAATGTTTCGGAACTAATACTTTAGCTAGGCGCTGCAGTGTATGATCCAAATGAGTGGAGACTTTTTATTGATTCCTCCAAACGAAGTCTAAAAGGTGTCCTCCTTCACAACGGTAACTTGTATGCATCCGTTCCTGTGGCTCATTCGGTTCAATTGAAGGAAACGTACGAAAATCTTGAGCTTCTTCTAGCTAAGGTTAAATACAAAGAACACGGTTGGCTACTTTGTGGAGACTTAAAAGTGATTTGTATGTTGTTAGGTCAACAACCAGGTTATACGAAGTTTCCATGTTTTTATGTGAATGGGATAGTTGAGGAAGCACTCAGCACTGGACAAAAAAGGAATGGCCACGCAGAGTCAACCTGACACCTGGTTCTAAAAACATTCAACGTGAAAGTTTGGTTGACGCGAAGAAAGTCCTTTTACCTCCGCTTCACATAAAATTGGGCTTGAAGTAATTTGTTAAGGCTTGGACGAAGATGGAGATTGTTTTAAGTATCTGTGTGGTAACTTCCCAACTCTTTCGGAAGCAAAATTGAAAGAAGGAATTTTCGTTGGTACCCAGATTAGAAAACTGACTTTGGATGAACACTTTGAAAGAACAATGAACAATCTTAAAAAAGAAGCGTGGATTGCTTTTAAAGATGTTATCAGCAAATTTTTGGGGAACAACAAGGACCCAAATTACTAAAACATTGTGAACAACATGCTAAATAACTTAAAGAGTTGGGTTGTAATGTGAATTTAAAATTACATTTCTTACATTCACACTTGGATTACTTCCCTGAGAATCTCGGAGCATTCAACGAAGAACAAGGAGAACGGTTTCACCAAAACATCAAAGAAATGGAGAAGAGATATCAGGGAAGGTGGGACATCAGCATGATGGCTGATTACTGCTGGATATTGAAACGGGATACTCCAGAATTATTACATAAAAGAAAAGGAACAGCACGTACATTCGAGATTAAAAGGCATAGATCTCACAAGAAAACTCAGGACAAATAAAGATGAATATGTAATTGACGTTAATAGTCTTCTTTCTTTTTAAAGTTGTTTGCATTTGTAATTAGTATAACAAAGCGAAATAGGTACCTAATGTAAATTGAAATAAATAATATTTATTTATGTTGTTGTTTTTTCCCTTCCAGTTTGCAGAAAATCCTTACGTTATAGAAAAAAATGGACACCTTATTCGAAATCAGCGTAGTTGTATTATATAAAATCAGTTATTAGTAAGAAAACAACTCTTACAACGTTCTCATTCGCAGGCCTGTGTAATGTATAACTGGCAAATGATTGCAAACATAGTATGCTCGAAACAATTACATGAAATTGATATGCGTAAGTGGCTATAACTGATTGTTGTTGTATCCTACAATTTAGTGTATCGAATAAAACATTAAAGAATTTTAAAATCTGTCTCGTTTTAAGATAGTCATTTTATCTTAATAAATATTTCAAAATATATACAGGGTGTCCGAGAATTATCTGTACAATGTTTTGCTGTTATTAAAAGTCAACCATGAAGTGTAGAAATTCCAGTATTGTCCCATTTTACAGAGAATCTCATTAAGTTGTTTCTGATACCACGTTTTGACAAGTTTTTTAGAAATGTACGCGGGTGACAGACATTGATGATTTAAAAGCAAGAATCACAGCTGCTATTGAGCGAATTGATGTGGATATGCTGCAGCGTACATGGCAACATTTGGAGTATCGATTGGATGTTTTGCGAATCACTAATGGTGCACATATCGAATGTTTGTAACAACGTTACTTTAATAAAAGAAACTTTTGAAAATACAGATTCTAAATAATCTTGTTTAAGAATTTTACGTGTGTTATCAAGAATTTTATTAAAAGATGAAATTGTACAGATAATGTTCGGACACACTGGAATTTCTAAAAAACTTGTCAAAACTTGGTATCAGAAAAACCTTAATGAGATTCTCTGTAAAATGGGACAACACTGGAATTTCTACACTTCATGGTTGACTTTTAATAACAGCCAAAAATTGCACAGATAATTCTCGGACACCCTGTATATAAGTATGTAACATGCAATTAGATTTGATAATGTAATCATAGAGAACTCATGAATCCTCCAAAAAAGGACTCGGCCTTGACCTCGAGGCCTTTTTAAAAAAATGCTAGCCTTGGCCTCTCAAGAGTTCTGAAAGGACTCGGCCTCGGCCTCGAGGCCTTTGGGAAGGACTCGTTCTCATCCAGTGGCGGTTCCTCATATGGGCAATATGGGCAGCCGCACAGGGCGGCATTTGTGGAGGGGCGGCATGAGCGCCTGCAAAAAAAATAAAAATAAAAATAAGAATAAATAAAGAAAGAAATAAATAAAAATAAAAAATAAAATAAAATAAATAATAAAAGATCAATAAATATATTTTTATTAATAAAGAACCATCTATTGCATTTTCCATAAACCTTCCCATAAAAGACCTAAACAATGCAAAATGCTTCCAGATTAATATTATTGGGAATAAAGGCCCATACTTTAACATATGTAATGTTATTTTTCTGGGTTTGGTTAAATAGTGAAATGTATATTATTTATTACAGAACGAATCTTCACACTAAGCCACTAAGGTCTGTCAAATAACCGCAAATGGATAAGAAGAGGTCAAAGCTATCAGGTGCTCAGTTTAGAAAAAAGAGGAAAGAAGAAGAGGAGAAACGAGCAAAAGATAAAGGTATAGAGCTATGTCATCTACTCTTCACTGCTATATTGCACTGCTATTTTGTGATATAGCTTTCTGAGTCATTTGAAGTGTACTATTATGTATATAATTAGCCATTAACCAAGGAGGTTGTATTATTCATTTGTTTCCTATTCTAAAAGTTTAATAAATTGTGCTTAATAACATGTTAAATTAATTGTACTAGCCTATTCATGCATTGGTCTGTTATGTTCTATTTTACTATTTGCAGGGGCACTTTTGAAATATTTTGGAACACACTCTGCCACTAGCCAGGATGAGAAGCCGTCTACTTCTGCCATTATTGAGGCTGAGGAGCCATCTACCTCCTCAGCCTCACATATGTCTCCACAAATGCAGTCTGATCCTGAGGATGAAGACCCATTTGCTTCTACTTCTCCCCGGCAGGACTCTTCAGGTGAGTTTGTGTGCACATATGTCTGTGAGTGTGTGCGTGTGTGTGTATGTGTATGTGTGTGCATCCCTGCAAAGCATTTTGCAAACAGTTATAAATTATAATGTTATTATCACTGGGTCTGGGTTACTGGGTATGTGTGGTGTTTCACCACCATAATTCCATAACACCACCACCATAACAAAGTGCTGTGAACAATGTGTTATCTAACTTAGGTGTGTATACTAATGAGTAATGCTCTTGTTCTTTCTATTAGAAAGGCCTGGAGCAGAATCGCCTCCTGAGGATGAGTCTCTGTCCACCGACCCTGCTAACTGGCCTTCAGTTCTGACTGAGAGAATTCGGACACAACTGGTTTCCAGGGGACCAAGTCAAGTACCATCTGACTTTGTATTCCCTAGAAACGACAGTGACGGAAGAAGTTTCCACCATCAATACTTCAGGAAGTCATTGGTTAGTGGGGAAAATATAACCAGAAGTTGGTTGGTCTATTCCTTAAAAAACAACAGCCTTTTCTGTTTCTGTTGTACATTATTTTCCAAGAGGAAAATAAATTTAACAAGTTTGGGACTCTCGGACTGGAAGCATGCAAGCTCATTGCTCACATCACATGACAACAGTTCAGAACACCTAAATTCTATGAAAATCTGGAAAGAACTGGCAGTGAGGATGAGAAAGGGGGAGACCATTGACAAGCAGGAGATGGCACTTCTGGAGGCTGAGAAGTTGAGATGGAGAGCGGTGCTGACACGTCTCACTGCTATTGTGCATTCTCTGACAGTTAGGAATTTGGCACTAAGGGGACATACAGAAAAATTGTTCTCACCATCAAATGGCAATTTTCTGAAAGAAGTTGAACTGATGGCACAATTTGATCCTATAATGCAAGAGCACATTAACCGTGTCCAAAAAGGGACCTCCAGTCACACCAGCTACCTCGGCCACCACATACAAAACGAACTCATTGATTTGTCGAGCAGCAAGACCATTTCAGCAATGGTGAGCGACATCAAACAATCAAAGTTTTTTTCAATAATTCTAGATTGCACTCCAGATATCAGCCACACTGAACAGTTGTCAGTTGTGATTCGGGTTGTGTCACTGGAGGGGAAGCCCCATATAAAGGAATATTTCATGGGGTTTTTGGAGGCAGAGGAGTCCACTGGTCAACATTTGGCATCTCTGATTCTGAAGAGACTGGAGGAGCTAAAAGTTCCTTTCATGGACTGTAGAGGACAATCATACGACAACGGGGCCAACATGAGGGGAAAAAACAAGGGTGTTCAATCCAGGCTCCTAGAAATTAATCCCAGAGCTCTGTTTGTTCCATGTGGGGCTCATTCTCTGAATTTGCTTGTGGCCGATGCTGCTAAGGGATCTATTGATGCCACAAGTTACTTTGGCATCTTGCAGAAGCTTTACAACTTGTTTTCAGCCTCCACACAACGATGGGCCATTTTGAAAAAACATGTGAACATCACATTGAAGATGTGGTCTGATACAAGGTGGGAAAGCAAGATCAAGAGTGTGGAGCCCCTGAGATATCAGGCAGCTGCAGTGAGAGATGCACTGATCGAGGTGAGGGACCACACCAAAGACTCTGTAATAAAGGTCGAGGCTCAATCTCTGTCAGAGGAGGTTGGGTCATACCGCTTCGCCATTTGTTCAGTGGTGTGGCATGACCTGTTGTGCCAAATTCAGCATGTGAGCAAGCAGATGCAGTCTCCTAGCATGCACGTTGATGTTGCAGTAAATCTCCTAAAAAAAACAGAGAGAGGTCTCCGCAATTACAGGGCAACAGGTTTTGTGGCTGCACAAATGGCAGCCACAGATATCTGTGAACAAATGAATGTGGAGGCTGTGTTAAAACAAAAACGGCTGAGGTCCACAAAGCGGCACTTCTCCTATGAAGCATCTGATGAGCCCTTGATTGATGCTTTGAAGAAGCTGGAGGTGACATTTTTCAATGCAGTGGTTGATGCTGCAACATCAGCCATTCAGGAAAGATTTTCCACGTTGGAAATTGTGGGAGAGAAGTTTGGAGTGCTGACACATTTCCAAAATCTCACATTTGAGGAGCTGACAGAACAATGTGTGAACCTTAGTACTACACTACACTTTAAGGGACAATCTGACTTGGATGGCAGAGAGCTTGCACAGGAGCTGAAGAACTTGCCTGACTTGCCATCAAAGACCATATCCTTGCTTGAACTGCTGACATTTATCCATGAAAGGGAGCTCTCTGAAATATAGCCAAATTTGTGGACTGCTCTCAGAATTGGTCTTACTCTTCCAGTCACTGTTGCTGAAGCAGAGAGGAGCTTTTCAAAGCTGAAGCTCATCAAATCCTACCTGAGGTCAACTATGTCACAGGAACGCCTTACCGGTCTGGCCATCATCAGTATAAATCATACAATTGCTGAGCAGATTTCATATGATGATTTAATTCATGACTTTGCATCAAGGAAGGTAAGAAGAGTCAGGCTTTAGATGGCAGTTGTGCTGTGGTGCAATTTATTTTGTTTCTTGTTCAAAGTGTAGCATAATAATTACCCTCTCTTAAGTGTCTTATTCTATTTATGTGATAGAGCATTTGTACAATTTAGAAATTTGATTCTCTAGTTTATTTATGGCAGTTGTGCAATTTAATTTGTATTTTTCCTGTTCATAGTATCATAATTACATTCTCTTAAGTGAGTTATTCTATTTACGTGATGAAGGATTTGTAAAATTCAGAAATTTTAGTCTTTGTTTTGGTTCTGAAGTTCCAACAATTAGTCCAATAAAAAGTTATTTTGTGAAAGAGTTATGTCTGTCCTTTATTTTGGGGGGATTCGAATGTGTGTGTGTTGGCGAACAGGGGGGGGGGGCGCTGAAGGTGAGGTTCGCCCAGGGCGTCATGTAAGCTAGGACCGCCACTGTTCTCATCTCTGGTTAAAAGATGGGGCGACTGAATACACAAATGACCCAGAAAAAAAATGAGCGAACTACTTAAGGAACAATTTAAATCTGTGTTTAGCATCTCTAAGCCTGAGAAAAAAAGTAGAAAATCTAAATGAATTCTTTAACATAGATACAAATCAGCCAAGAACAAATTCGAACACGAACTTATTAGTAGATTTAGAGTTATTGGAAGAGCCGTAATAAAGGCATTGTTACAAATAAGAGAAAATTCAGCAACAGGGCACACATGGAGTGCCACATTTCCGAAGAAATGTAAAAAGAACATTGCCAAGCCTCTGTATTTACCATGGAGAAAATCACTTGACACAGGACAAGTTCCCCTGCTATTAAAGAACGCCATTAAAGAACGTGAACATTGCTCCCTTATTTAAAGTTAATAGAGCAATGTCTAAGAATTATATCACCTTATAAAGTGCTTCGAATGGGTAATTAGAGGCAAGATTGTTTAACTACCTACAAGAAGAGACTTTATTCAATCCGAACCAACTAGGCTTCGGGGCATTCTGTACCGATTCATCGATTTGTTGTACTTGGTATTCCATACATTAAAACCAAGCTCACCCTTTCGTCTATTGTTAATTTCGCAGCCATCCCCTACCTAAAAGGAAAAAAATATATTATAATCAACACTGAAAATTCCTACGATGCGCGACTTTTGCGCCACCCTGTATGTATATATATATATATATATATATATATATATATATATATATATATATATATACAGTATGTATATATTATATTAAAATTTTATGGGAGCGTCATAACGAAAAGGGAATAATAATGATAATAATAATAATGTAATAAATATAAATTTTATTTCATTCCGGTTTTTCGTTAGTTTGAACATGTATTGAGAAACGACCTCATTCAGGAAATTACTCTATTTTCGGGAGATGAAGATACGTGATAATTATTATCAGTTATTACGCACTAAATTACTTTATTTTTAATTCTCTGAAATAAATAAATCAATGAATAAATAGAGAATCCTTGATAAGCGATGCTTTTATAGCCATTTTTTCTAGGTTACAGCAGCAGGGTTGGCCAAGCTCATTTTTATACAGTGGCCCTGATCCCATAAATCCGACATTGAGCGGTGCCACAGTCGGCAAAAGTCATTAAAGCTGACATGAATTAATCTAACCTGCACTTATACTTCAGTGTTACTATATGATTTGGAAAATGAATAAATTTCATAATTTTGTAAGAGCAAATGGTATGTACTCAGGTATCTGGGACGACTGATAACAACCCCTTTTCTGCATCCTCCTACTTTCTCTATACTCAATTTCATTCCAAAGATGGATGTTGCGTATATGTACGCAATGACCTAACTTGTTTTCATATTCCCGAACTCGAATCCTTTGAATTCTAGACCCTCTGGCTATGGCTTGCATGCCAATCTCAAACTAAATACGTCTGCGCTGTTTACCTTTCTCCTAATTCTACTGACTATCTAAAATTCTTTGACTACCTCACTTCCAAAGTGGAATACATTCTACCCCATTCTCTTTTTGTTGAGCCAGACTCTGTACTGAACGGACACATCTCCTGAGCTCTCTGATATTGCTTCTACTTTTGGATATTGCCAATAACTTTACTTTTGGAAAGTTCTGACTTTGTATACTTGCGTTTATATTCACATTGTTATAGTTAATTGAATATAAGTGGTATTTAGCGATTTAAAAGTTTTCATAGCGTGCCGGCTTAATTTAACTTAAACTTGTGACGGTTATAAACTAATTTAATTTGCGCGATGCCGTCGCAGAAAGCGTTGTGTGTTAAGTGTCGGGTAAATCGGTGGTATACGGATTTTAAAGATTATAACGGCGGTCCTATGGCGATTACCGAGAGATCGGTTTTTTTTTTGCGATTTAAGGGAGGAAATAGTTGACATAAAACGTAGTGTACGTGGGGTAACGGAAAGACTTGCAACGCTTGATGAGGGCAGGGGTAGGGCTACAGTTGACGAAAGCCGAACCAATACTGACGTTGAAGACGTTAGTAGTTTGAAGGGTGAGGTGCGTAACCTAGTTTCTAGTTTAGGTAGCTTATCGGGAAGGTTGGATAGGGTTGAGGAAGGGGTTAAGGTTGGTCCGAGATTAGTAGATGGGGAGGGATTTAGAGAAGTTAAGGGTAGAGCTAGGCCGCGTATGTTAGGCGATAGGAATCCCCCCCCCCCCTATCGAGGTTTCGAACCCTTTCGCTCATTTGAATAGGGAGGTGAACGAGGGGGAAACTATTTTAATTGGGGACTCTTTAGTGCGCCATATGAACACAGAGTTCGTTGAACAGAATCCAACCAAGAGGAGGGGGGGCCTGTCTCCCAGGGGCCAGGGTTGACAGAATTAGAGACGAAGTGGATAGGATTGATGTTGTCTCTCGTCACTCGATGTTGGTGACGATGGTAGGGGGCAACGACTCGTATAGGTCCGATACGAGAGTACCTGACCTTTTGGAGAGATATAGGGGGTTAATTAGGTCCCTGAAGGCGAGGTCAGCTAGGTCTTTAGTTCTAGGTATTACCCCTAGGCACGGTTTGGGTCTTAGGATTACGTCTAAAACAATATTTTTGAATACTAAATTAGAAGAGATTTGTACTGAGGAAAATGTGCCCTTCGTAAAGCTGTGGTCGGAATTCAGTGATTCCTTGCCTTTTTATAAAAGATGGGGTGCATTTTAATGAAATAGTAATGCTAGGCTAGGTAGGTTAATTGACGAAGACGTTCGAAAGCTGTATAGGTTGACTTTAAACGTTGTGGGTCCAGGAAACGCGGGTCCGACATGAAAAATAGTTTAAAACGCCGACCCGTGGTAAAAAATAACTTAAACGTCTTTTATTGTAACCCGCGTAGTATTAGAAATAAATTAAACGAATTTAACCCTAAAAGGACGACCGCCACATATTGGTAACATTTCAAATACACGCATTCATAACTTAACCCTACAAACAATTCCGGCGTTAAAGGGTTAAGGAGATAATTTATTCCGGCAACTACGATATAGTTACTATCACTGAAACGTGGTTAAATACCGTGACTCGGGACTTGTTGGGGGAACTTGATATAGCGGGTTTTAAACTCTTTACTAATGATAGGTTACATAGGATTGGTGGCGGCGTTTTGCTGTACATTCGTAATTCCATTAGGGCTATCGAGGTTAAGATAGATTTTCCGGCAGCAATTAATGCGATATGCAGTGAAGTTAGGGCGCGTAGTATTAATTTTAATTTTGTTTATAGACCTCCCGTTCAACCCCTCGATACCGATACTAGATTTTACTCACTTCTTGGTAACTTTATTGATAACACTGGTCAACAAAGATTTTTCATCAGAGTAAATTTGTGTTGGCTGGATAGCATTTTTCACGCTGATTCCAAAACTGCATTCAGATTTTTTCTAGCACGTATAGTTTTCAAGATGAAGGCATATATATAACTACACAGATTTAACCATTTTAAATAGGCAAAATACTAATATTTCAACATTTGATTGTGTTTATTTTAGTGTTTTTTTAGTTTATTCATCTTATTTATTTCAATTATCTTAATTATACATCTTATGTATTTCAGGTGTGAGCTTTTACGTCTAGCAGCATTGTGATTCAGGCAACAACGCCGTGCTTTGTGTGTCAAAAGATCAGTCCAGTCCAAGAACTTGTTGTGTTAAGTTGGTGTACATTTTTTTTGAATTTATAGTTTGCTCAGGTCAGTCAACATGCCTCGACAATGTAAGAATGACCCCCGACAAATTCTGTTTCGTATGCGGCCAGTTGACAACTAAAACACAGCGACGAAGTATTACAACCGACATTAAGAAAATATACAAGCTATACTTTGGTTGCCATCTAGGTGACCAAGATAAACCATGGGCGCCACATCAAATCTGTTCTGGCTGTTCAAATGGATTACGTGATTGGCTTAACAAAAGAAAGCTTCAATGCCATTTGCCATACCCATGATATGGAGGGAGCCGAGAGATCATCATGAAGACTGTTATTTTTGTAGTGTGAACTTAATGGGGTTTTCTGCCAAGAACAAACACCAGATTGTATATCCAAACTTGGATTCAGCACGTAGACCAGTAAAACATGATGAAACATTGCCCATTCCAATTCCCCCAAGTGATAGGCTAGATTCTATCATAGATGACATGGAAAGTGATGAAGGTGCAACTGGCGTTTCCGGACCATCTACAGAACCAGAGTACACTTTTGAAGGTAGACATTTAGAGCCTAAAAAGTTAACCCAAGGACAGGTGAATGATCTTGTTAGAGACTTATCGCTGTCTAAAGAGAAATCAGAGCTTCTCGCCTCAAGACTAAAGGAGAACAATTTACTTGAGAACAATGTTCGTATTAGTTACTACCGAAAGCGGAATTTTGAATTAACAGCATTCTTTTCAGTAGACGGTCCTCTCTGTTATTGCCATGACATCAATGGACTATTTACAGCCATATCTCAGACGTATGTGGCATCTGAGTGGCGCCTCTTTATTGATTCGTCGCAGAGAAGCCTGAAAGCAGTTCTTTTGCATAATGGTAATATAATGCCATCCATCCCCATTGCCCATTCCGTCCATCTAAAAGAGACATATGACAATATGGATATACTACTTAAGGCAATCAAATACGACAGTCATCAATGGAATGTTTGTGGAGATCTAAAAGTTATAGGAATGCTTATGGGTATGCAGTCAGGATTCACAAATGGATATGTGAAAACTTTCTTGGAAGCAACAAGTCACCTGCGTATAAGGATGGAGTCAAGAACCTCCTTGATGCCTTCAAAGAAATGGAGTGTCGAATGTCGTTAAATATTCACTTCCTCCATTCCCACTTAGATTTCTTTCCTGAAAACCTTGGTGCAGTGAGTGACGAGCAAGGAGAGCGCTTCCATCAAGATATTCAGATGATGGAGAAGCGCTACCAAGGATATTGGAATGAAAGCATGATGGCGGACCATTGTTGGATGCTGTATCGTGACAATCCAGGCCAAATTTACAAAAGGAAATCACACTCACAGCGCTTTTAATAAAATAATGTATATATTCTTTATTTATAAGTACATTGAATAAAGTACATGATGTATTTGTTGTTTAGCATTCCTAAGTGTGATCTATACATCCATAAATTTTCTTATAGCAATATCAAAAACTTAAAAACATCAAAACCAGTGTATCTATATAACTCTACATGCTAGAAAAAAAATAAAACCAGATTCGGAATCAGCGCGAAAAATGCATTAAGAAAAGTGAGATCATGTTTGTGATGAGAAAAAAAAGTTTCATTTTGTTGGCCAGTGTAATCAGTATAGTATAATCGTCGGAGACTTTAACTGCCGTAATGTTAATTACAAGACTTTTACTGGTAATGAGGAGGGTTTGAGACTGGTTGAGTTCATGGAAGACAATTTTTTACGACAGATGGTTATCGAACCAACGCGCGGTGACAATATTTTAGACGTAGTGATGACGAACGGCGGAAATGTAGTCGAAGGTTTAGAAGTAGGCGAGAGTTTAGGATGTAGTGATCATCAAATTCTTTGGTTTAAGATACTGATAGAAAACCCTAAGGATAGTAACGTAATAGAAGTCCCTGATTTTCGTAGGGCTAATTTTGATAGTTTTGCGGATAGGATGAGAGTAGTGGACTGGGATAACTTATTTATGGGTAATGACACAAATTTTCATTGGGAGGCGTTTGAAGAAAGTTTTATGAATATTGAAAGGGAGTTTATTCCTCGTAGGCCCAAGCGCGCTAGAAATCATGGTAAGCCCAAGTGGTGGACTAGGGAAATAGGCGAGTTCATAAACGAACGTAACAGAGCATAGATTTAATAAGCGCAATGGCACGGCAGCTAACTTTAATAGATATATCGAGCTTAGACATCGGGTTAAAAGATCAGTTAGGAATGCTAAGCGTAATTTAAAGATACTTATAGTATAGCTGCGGATAGTAAACATAATCCAAAATTTTTTTTGAATACGTCAATAATCGTACCGATAAAAGATAACATAGGCCCTCTAGTGGATGTTAACGGCGCTTTGGCTTCTGACGCTCAGGCGATGTCGGTTATTTTCAATAACTTTTTTGCAACAGTTTTTACCCTAGAAGACGTAAATAATGTCCCCGACGTGGACGATATCGTTCCATTTAGTAGCGAGACTATTTTGGATGAAATAACTGTTTACGAGGGTGAGATTGCGCATTATATCGATAGGCTAAAAGTTAGCAAGACTCCAGGCCCTGACACGCTTTATCCCAGACATTTGAAAGATTTGAAAGACGTTATCGTAGGCCCTTTAACGAAGATTTTTAATCAGTCACTCGAAACGGGGATTATTCCTGAAGACTTCAAATTGACTAACGTGACGCCCATTTTTAAAAAAGGCGACCGCACAGTAGCTAGCAATTATGAGCCCATTAGCGTAACGTCAATTGTCGGTAAACTTTTGGAATCTGTAGTTCGGGATCGTATCATCGATCACTTAGAAAGTCGCGATTTGATTAATAGTAGTCAACATGGGTTTCTACGCCATAGATCTTGTTTAACTAATTTGTTAGAATTTTATAACGAAATAGTGCGCAGATACGATAGGCATAGAGCGGCTGACATTATTTATTTAGATTTTAAAAAGGCGTTCGATACAGTTCCGCATAGAAGATTAATTGCGAAGGTTAAGCGCACGGTATACGCGGTCAGGTAGCTAACTGGTTAGACTCTTAGAGGAATGGCTTCGTGCTAGGAGACAGAGGGTCGTTGTTAGTGGTAGTGAATCGGGGTGGTTGGATGCAGGTAGCGGTGTCCCTCAGGGTTCAGTGTTAGGTCCATTGCTATTCGTAATTTACATTAACGACATAGATGTAGGATTGACTAGAAACGTGTCAAAATTCGCGGACGATACTAAAATCGGCGGTAAAGTTGTTAACGTGGACGATAGAGATAGGCTCCAAGACGATGTAAATAGGATTATGGAGTGGACGGATAAGTGGCAGATGCAATTTAACGTAGACAAATGTAAAGTTTTGCATATAGGTTCTCGTAACAATAATTACACGTACACGATGGATGATAGACAGTTAGCGAGCGTTGACGAGGAAGTAGATTTAGGCGTACGCGTATCTAAGAATTTAAAAGTTAGGAACCAGTCCCTGGAGTCTTGCGCAAAAGCTAATATGATGTTAGGCTTCATAGCGCGTAATTTCGAATTTAAATCGAAGAATATTATATTGCCCCTTTACAAGTCCCTAGACAGGCCTCATTTAGAATATGCCCTTCAGTTTTGGTGCCCGTATTTGTGTGAGGATATTGATAAGTTAGAAAGGGTTCAGCATTGTGCCACGAAACTAATTCCGTCATTGCGCAACAAGCCTTATGAAAATAGGATTAAAGAGTTAGACTTGCATTCACTTGAAACTAGGAGATAAAGGGGGGAGGTTATTGAAGTTTTCAAAATCGTTAATAAAATCGATAACGTAAATTTTGACATGTTCACTTTCGATAATAGCAATACTCGTAATAACGGATTTAAGTTGCGTGGCAGACGTTTCATTACTAATATCGCTGAAAACTTCCTTACGTTTAAAGTAATTGATAAATGGAATAATCTTCCTGTGTCAGTCGTTAACTCTACCAGCGTTAATATGTTTAAGAACCATTTAGATAGGCATTTTAGAAATATTAACGTTGTTTAAAATAAATAAACAATTAGCAACAGGAACTCTGGGGGTGATGGTCGAGGATGAGTCTGTTGACGATTAATGCCAGCTTGTGACATGCCAGCGTGTGATGCCAGCAATAAAATAATTTTTTTTTTTTAATAGACTAACACGAACGTAGATGTAGCTCGTAGCGTAAACTAACCAACTTTTGTTATACACTACCTATTTTTTGTTCTTATCCTCTCCTTGCTTGCATGTCTGTAACTCTCTTTACTTGCATGTCTGTAGTTTGCATGGTATCACAGTGAGTTAAGACTGTGTTTGTATGGTTTGTAAGCGTTCTTATTTTATTTCTTTTCATCTTTCACCCCTTTGCTATTCTCTTCGACTATTTTTCCAACTAGTCGGCAGTAGCCGGTGGATGATGATGGGGAGTCTTTCTCTTTTCCTGAATGAATGTTAACCCACGAATTATAGGTTTTGCTACTTACTCTCCTCTTTTAACCCCCTCTTCTTTCCTTTCTCTCGGGCTAACCTTAGAGTGGATCTTAGGATTTTTGTTAGCCTTAACTTCTGTAGATCTGTAGAAATCTCCATTTTAGATTTCAATGTTCACCACCACCTTTGGCTTTCCTCCCATTTCACTAACATCCCTAGTGAACTAGCTTACAACTTTGCTATCTTGGGTGACCAAGAGCAGATTGCATAGCACCCTACTCGTATCCCCGATCGCCTTGGAGATAGGCCCAACATTCTGGATTTATTTTTCACCTCTCATCCTTCTTCTTACTCTGTCGAACATTTTTCTCCGTTGGACTCCTCCGACCACAATCTTACATCTGTTTCCTGTCCTTCGGCCTTTGGATCCTCCCAAGAGGGAGGCACTTCATCACTGCTGATTGGGAGGGCTTTAGGCAGTATTTCTGTGATTTCCCATGGAATGATTAATTATTGGTTCCGTGGCCGGAGGACCTCCGAGTGCGATGAGCGTATCACGGAAGTGATTCTCTCGGACATGGAGGCGTACATTCCATATTTTTTTCCTACTACTAATGCAAATAAACTTTAACTCGTTTGTTCTAATGCAATCCACAACAGGGCGGAGGCTTTGAGAAGGTACCGTCGCCATCCAGCTCCTGATTCTCAGTTGGGTGGCCATTATGCACACATTGAAAAAGAGGGAGCATTTGTGAAAAGTTTTAATTCGATGTACTCGTAAATGCTTTTTTAAAACAAATTTTCTGCAATACTTAAATGCTAAACGAAACATTATTTTTAACTTACGTTTATTTCATCAAATCTAATTTTTTTGTTTTTTCATCGTAAAAGAAGACTGTCCGGTTTAATACCGGACGTCTGGCCACCCTAACTCTCACTCAGCTTATAGTTATATTTATGTCCGGAATCTTGCAAAATCTGTTCTTCGACTCGCCAAATATTCCTTCATCAGGCAAAAATGTGAAAATCTATCCAATTCTAATTATTCTCGCTCTTTCTGGCATCAATCCAGGAACCTCTCCAACAATTTTACTTCTTCTTTCCCTCCTCTTTTCCATTCTGAAGGCTCAATTGCCGTCTCTTCTTCCGATAAAACTGAACTCTTCGCTCAAACTCTCGCCTTCAACTCAACTCTGGACGGTTCCAGTGCTGTTCCTCCCTCTGACTTAATTATGTCTGAAATTAGAATATCTTCCAAAGATTTTTTTTTCTGTCGTATCTTGGCTCAATTCTAGGAAGGCGCACTGATGGGGTCCTTCCTGTTGTTCTCAAGAACTGTGCTTCTTTGCTGACACCCTGCCTAGGCTTTGATTTCTTGCCTTTCTAAAGTTTTTGAATCTATCCTTAATAGGAAGATTCTTAAACACTTCTCTACTCATACTCTTCTTTCAGATCGTCAGTACGGGTTCCGCAAGGGACGCTCTACTGGCAATCTTCTTGCATATCTCTCTGACTCTTGGTCACCCCCCTTTTGGGATTTCGGTGAAACCTTTGCTATTGTGCCAGACATACTGTATGTATCAAAAACTTTTGATAGAGGCTGGCACAAATCCTTACAATGTAACCCTGCAGGAGTTCGTTTAAATATTTCCTCCTACACTTTGCCCTGTCTCCACTTTAGAGAGACGTCTCTGGTTGATTGTGTCCCACATAGCATAATCAACCATCGAGCAACTCACTTTTTATCACTTGCCTCATAAACAACTCTAAGTGGGATACTCTTTAATTCGCCGTAGCAACAACCGGTGGTCACCCACGAAACACTTCCATTTTCCATAAGGGGCAAGTACACGGGGATAGATACAGTTACCTTCCACTGATATTCCTTGCCGGAAAGAGATTTTCCCTACTCTCGTGGGGGCACAATACCGCGAAGTATGAATGATTCAATATATCACTTGTTGCACAAACACTTTTCACGGCGGGAGATACAAGTTGAAACGTAAGGACATTTAAAGGGTTGGCAGACACATACTATTCACTTGACAGACCTCCAATTACAGAAAACACGCTCACACACTTGCCTACCTTGTTAATATAGCTAAGAATAGAGTGGAAAAATATTTTGTAGAAATACACAATTTCATAACGAACAAAAACTCTACCTCACCTAATCCATGTCATGCATTTTTTTTAGAATTGCCTTTCTACCGTGACGATTTTTTTTCTTCTTTCTCTTGGGTGGCTGGATGCACGTGACGAGTGAGGGCATGGTGTGGAAAATCTGATTTCTGTTCTTAATTCCTGTTTCCACCCCTTTCCTATAGAAGCATTTCATCACTTTGTCGGCGTTATGGCTTTGCGCGTACATGGGTGTACATGGGTGTACCTCTCTCTTAATTCTTTTGGGACTAGCCCGAAGTGGGTCATGGGGTCCTTGTTGGACCGATACCTCGGTAATTAGAACTGTAAATATTTTGTATAAAATCAAAACCATATGTTTAAGGTTTTTGTGAGGATACTAAGTTGTTCTCTCTCTCTCTCTCTCTCTCTCTCTCTCTCTCTCTCTCTCTCTCTCTCTCTCTCTGATACTAAGTTTATTAATTTAAAATGGTATATTATATAGGAACGTGATAATAAATTTTAAGTTTGGTTGATGATGTTTTAAATATATGAGTTTGTATTCAGAATTCAGAGTTCGCATTTCTAAATAAGAATTACGACTCTATAATCAAATATGTTCTTTATTTATATTTGAAACAGAAAATTTGATAAGAGTAAATACACGAGTTAAAAGTCATCTGTAAACGGTATAAAGTTCCGTATAACACACATTTCAAACAGTTTTGTCCCGTATTACACGTCAAAATAGTTTAATGAATGTCTCTCAGAATTAAGTTCCAAATTGGGGTTCACATAGCCATTAACCAGGAATTTACTGGCTCTCTTTTGACCCTATATACCCAAAAAGGAACCTCAGTGTTAGGAACCGCTTAATACTTCGATCGTTATAGTTACAAAAAGATAATTTATTTAAGGGTTTTACCGCTTTTACGAACCTTTTCGTAACGTTGCAAATTGTCAAGCGGGTGTCATTTTACTCGTAACACGTTTGGATAATCTGTTGGATAGCCTTAATAAAACGGGTATGGATAGTTTTAAGGGAAAATACTTGCTTTGAACAACCAAATATCTGGTTAAATATTTCGCTTCCAACCATATTATTTTTATTATACTCACCATGCTATTCTTTCTGGTAACAAATTATGTTTTGTGGAATCAGTGCATTGTTAGATTAACAATTTGAATTGGTTGACAAACGCTTAACGATGCATTTTGGTTGTTGTAAGTAATTTCTTTGTCTTACTCATGGTATGACCAATTCTACTCATCGGGTCTCCAACTACAGGGTGGCCACAAAGTTCCTTTGCATGAAAAACAAGATCAACATACAGATATGCTGTAATGCCAATGCAAGGGGACTTTGTGGCTATATAAGCATGGTAGCTGCACAAAAGGACTAACGCTCGACAAGGTAGAGAAAAATGTTCTCGTAAACTCGAATGTTACAATCATGGTCGTAACGCTTTGAAACTGCGCGCGTTTCATTGCGATTTTCTCTTAACCCTATAACTAATACGACCGTGGTTATCCTATATGCTAATTGATATAAAACGAGATTATGACGGCCCCAAAAAACTGAGTGCATACACAAGATACTGCGGAAGAGGCGTTAGAAAACAAACTAGACACGAATAACGTCGTCAATCTAAGTAATGTTACCACCCAAAAATTTTGTGTATGTGACCCTCTGTGAAAGATAAACGAAAGATAAATCACTGCATGATGTGGTGAGGGAATAAAGCTACAGTAAAAAATAGATTTATTAGAATCACACAAGATTTCGGCCCATTCTAAGGTATTCATCACTCATATCCGATGAAGGCTTCAGAATAGGGCAAAAAGCTCGTGCTAACAATAATTATAAATCCATTTCTGATAGTGGCTTCACTACCGTAATTCAACATCTCGTAACTGAGAATATTCACCCAACAGTTGTACGTGATGTTCTTTATATAAGTGTGACTATTTTTATCTTTCCAGTAAACCACACTGAGTTCTCATATTAACATAAGTATCCTCTCAATACCTTTATATTACAGTTGTTTCCCCTTTAAATATACCACAATTCCCTCTTAAAACTACGACAAAATTCATCGAGCTAATGAAATTAGCTCGATGTGACATTTCGTCGGCAATTTATTTTGGTTTAATAATATTCGGTAAGGAAGGCCAGAAAATGGTACAGCTCAGGCTAACTAATACGGCCCATTGATCTAACCCCCGTAATAAATATTACTAGCATCATCGGGATTCGAACCCTCGACTTCAGTGTCTTCACTTCGCTTATAGAGAAACGGTGTTACCCACTGAGCTACGGATGACGGCTATTTCAATTTAAAATAGGTTAGATTAAGTTAATTAGTGTCGATAGGATGTTCCGTCAGTCGAATGAATGTAGGTTCAAACTCAGTTTAGACGAGGGCTACAAGCATAGAAAACACACACACACACACATATATATATATATATATATATATATATTATATATATATATATATATATATATATATATATATATACGTTGTTGCAATTATCATACATGTTATGACGAATAAGAAAATTATGGCTTCTGTTATGGATCTTGATTCTAGGAATTGCAAAGCCAATATTTTCAAAGGCACTAGTCGTGATTGGTTTGAAAGGTGGTGCCATTTTTCAATAAATATCTGTTTTCATATGTGTATATTATCTCTTAAAAACTCCTGGCATAACTTCTGAAGCAGTATTAGTATTATAGTACCTATTATTTATTAAACTAAATTTAACACGGGTTGTTGCGTTCTTTACACTTTTCACTAATTCAACAAACTCGCGTAATATGAAGCCAAAATTTCAATGTCTAAAATTTGATTAAATAGGTTTTGTTTCAAACTATATACTGTAGATGCCCCATTTCAACAAATGAGGCCTTCCTAGGAAGAAGTGGCTAAGCGACAAAAGTTATTCAACTTTCAAATTTGGTACATTTAACTGCGTTTTCTGGCGTTTTTTACTTTTGTTGCTTAGCCACTTCTTCCAAGGAGGGCTTTAAATAATAACACATGCCGTTGATGTTAAATTTTGGCTTGATATTTTTTATCTAATTATAAGTATTGTTAGAATTATTATTAAAATAATTATTATAAGTACAATAATTATAATTATAAGTATATATGATAATTATAAATACTTATAAGTATAATTAATTATAAGTAATCAGTATAAAGTTGCGGATGAGACGAAATGTTTAAACGGCGTGGTTCCGTATTACGTGTCAAAATAGGTTAAGAAAAAGTTCCTTTGAGAATTTGGTTCCAAATTGTGGACCGCATGACACTAACCGGAATCTTACTGGCTCTCCTTTTTGACCCTATATACGAAAAAGAGAACCTATACGGTCGATGCTAGGAATCATTTATTATGTAGAATGTTGAAGTTGTGAAAAGACCATTTAAGTACTTCCTCTTCGAGGCTTAATAAACTTTTCTTTTTACAGTGTAGAAACTACAGTGAATATTTTGGTGAGTTACAAAGCATTTATTATTAACTTATAAAGTCCAGTATTAAGTATTATTATTCTCGAGATATAAGCCATTTTGGAAGAACGAATTCGCACTCTAGATATATACGCAGTGCGTGTGTAATTTCCCCAGACGACCGAACAATACATTAATTATTTAGAGATTTCAGGTTTCGTAAAATAGCTTTATTGAGGGAGTATGTATATGTATATATGTATGTATGTATGTATGTATGTATGTATGTATGTATTCCGAGTCTGAACCTAAATGCAATATATACTGTTAGGCCAGCCGCACACTGGATCGTCTTGCAACTCACGATTGACGATCGCGTCGCGGTCGCTGCAGTGTGCGGGGCTCCCATTCTGTCAATGTAAAATCACACGCGACTCGAGTCGTCACGATCCGAGTCGTGAGTCGCGAGACGATCCTGCATGTGGCCGGCCATAGAAATGTTTTTGGACATTTGGATTCCGCACTTCATTCATACAAGCTTGTGAAAAATTCTACCAAAAGCGTTTGATTACTTTACATTATTTTAGTTCAATGGATCCGGCACTTATAAGTGATTTGAGAAAACATTCCCTTTTGTTACTGACACTTGAGAAAAAAAAGGTTTTTTGGAAGCGTGCCAATGTGAACAACCTCGGCAACTTTAAGGTTGAAGGTGTCCTTCTTAGCATTTATAGATCTTTATTTGAAAGAGAAAGTTGTATTTGTAGCTTTGAAAAGAAATAAATGGAAATGTCCGTAGATTATCAAAGTCATCAAAGTCGTTAAAAATGTGAATGACCACTAAACAGAATGCTCGTACACCTATTAATTCTTAAAAGCCATTTCTTTAATCTTTTCAAGGCTTTCGGACTCTCTCTTGGACGAAAATGAAAGTGGGAAGATTGTCTTTTCTCACATCGGATTCTTCCACGTCGTTAGTCCCAGTCTCATCTACAGTTTTCACACTACGATCCTCATTAGGTTACTCAAGGTCAGGTTAGGTAAAATGAGGTCCGGTTAAAGAAGAATAGGTTCGTCTCCTTTAATTTTAGGCCATTTCCAAACCAGAAAAGGGTTTCCCAAATATGTAATTCTCACTTCGAACACTCGCTTTCGGACCGTGAATCATAATCAGGAATGACTGGAAGTAAGAAGGAATACGAGATTTCTTAAAAAAATATCCGGACTGATGCGATTATAGACAGAATATGGTACTTATAGGGTTTGGGACTTAAACTCCCTCTAAGTACGCTCCTTCTGAAGCCACACACTTTTCCCAACGAAAACATCTTGAACATGTTGAAAACATCTTTCGAAAGCACTTTTTGGAATGGCCAAAAGCTTCTCCGTCGAATTTCTTTTAATGGTCTCAACATCATTGAATCGGTGTCCTTTCAGGGTTTGTTTGAGCTTCGGAAAAAAAAAGTCGCATGGAACCAAATCCGACGAATATAGAGGCTGCCTTACTTGGGGGTTAGCAGTTTTGGCCAAAACTTGCTGGACAAGTTGCGACGAGTGAGATGGAGCGTTATCGTCATGAAGCATCCAGTCTCCGAGCTCTCACTTCTGCGGCCGTTTCCTCCGAACTGCTTCAGTGACCGGACGCATTTCCTGAGCTCTCTGATATTGCTCAGCCAGACTCTGTACTGAACGGACGCATTTCCTGAGCTCTCTGATATTACTTCTACTTTTGCATATTGCTAATAATTTTACTTTTGGAAAGTTTTGAATTTTATATACTTATGTTTATATTCACATTGTTATAGTTAAGTAATTGAATATTAGTGGTTTTTAGCTATTTAGAAGTTTTCATAGCGTGCCGGCTTAATTTACCTTAAACTTGTGACGGTTATAAACTAATTTTAAATGCGCGATGCCGTCGCAGAAAGCATCGTGTGTTAGGTGTGGGGTACGTTAACATATATATATTATATATATATGTTAACGTACGGCCACATACGCAGTGTCCTCCTTTTTGGAAATTTGGAAATGGCCACCCTAAGGACAGAGTGCTCAAAAGGCGGACTGTCCGCCTAAAGCCGGACGTCTGGCCACCCTAGTTCTGGGTCAGGGAAACGCGGGTCCGACGTGAAATATAGTTTAAAACGCCGACCCGTGGTAAAAAAATAACTTAAACGTCTTTTATTGTAACGCGCCTAGTATTAGAAAGAAGTTAAACGAATTTAAGGCGATAATTTATTCCGGCAACTACGATATAGTTGCTATCACTGAAACGTGGTTAAATACCGTGACTCGGGACTTGTTGGGGGAACTTGATATAGCGGGTTTTAAACTCTTTACTAATGATAGGTTACTTAGGATTGGTGGCGGCGGTTTGCTGTACATTCGTGATTCCCTTAGGGCTATCGAGGTTAAGATAGATTTTCCGGCAGCAATTAATGCGATATGCCGTGAAGTTAGGGCGCGTAGTATTAATTTTAATCTTGTTTATAGACCTCCCGTTCAACCCCTCGATATCGATACTAGATTTTACTCACTTCTTGGTAACTTTATTGATAATCGGAATAGTATAATTGTCGGAGACTTTAACTGCGCTAATGTTAATTACGAGACTTTTACTGGTAATGAGGAGGGTTTGAGATTGGTTGAGTTCATGGAAGATATTTTTTTAACGGAAGATGGTTACCGAACCAACGCGCGGTGACAATATTTTAGACGTACTGATGACGAACGGCAAAAATATAGTCGAAGGTTTAGAAGTAGGCGAGAGTTTAGGATGTAGTGATCATCAAATTCTTAGATTTAAGCTACTGAAAGAAAACACTAAGGATAGTAACGTAATAGAAGTCCCTGATTTTCGTAGGGCTAATTTTGATAGTTTTGTGGATAGGATGAGAGTAGTGGACTGGGATAACTTATTTATGGGTAATGACACAAATTTGCATTGGGAGGCGTTTGAAGAAAGTTTTATAAATATTGAAAGGGAGTTTATTCCTCGTAGGCTCGTAGGCCCAAGCGCGCTCGAAATCATGGTAGGCCCAAGTGGTGGACTAGGGAACTAGGCGGGTTCATAAACGAGTGTAACAGAGCGTATAGACTTAATAAGCGCTGTGGCACGGCAGCTAACTTTAATAGATATATCGAGCTTAAAACGTCAGGTTAAAAGATCAGTTAGGAATGTTAAGCGTAATTTAGAGATACTTATAGCTGCGGATAGTAAACATAATCCAAAAAAGTTTTTTGAATACGTCAATAATCGTACCGATAAAAGATAACATAGACCCTCTAGTGGATGTTAACGGCGCTTTGGCTTCTGACGCTCAGGCGATGGCGGGTATTTTCAATAACTTTTTTGCGACTGGTTTTACCGTAGAAGACGTAAATAATGTCCCCGACATGGACGATATCGTTCCATTTAGTAGCGAGACTATTTTGGATGAAATAACTAATTACGAGAGTGAGATTGCGCATTATATCGATAGGCTAAAAGTTAGCAAGGCTCCAGGCCCTGACGCTTTTTATCCCAGACATTTGAAAGATTTGAAAGAGTAGGCCCCTTAACGAAGATTTTTAATCAGTCACTGGAAACGGGAATTATTCCTGAAGACTTCAAATTAACTAACGTCACGCCCATTTTTAAAAAAGGCGACCGCACAGTAGCTGGCAATTATAGGCCCATTAGCTTAACATCCATTGTCGGTAAACGTTTGGAATCTGTAGTTAGGGATCGTATCATCGATCACTTAGAAAGTCGAGATTTGATTAATAGAAGTCAGCATGGGTTTCGACGCCATAGATCTTGTTTAACTAATTTGTTAGAATTTTATAACGAAATAGTGCGCGAATACAATAGGGATAGAGCGGCTGACGTTATTTATTTAGATTTTAAAAAGGCGTTCGATACAGTTCCGCATAGAAGATTAATTGCGAAGGTTAAAGCGCACGGTATACGCGGTCAGGTAGCTAACTGGTTAGAGGAATGGCTTCGTGCTAGGAGACAGAGGGTCGTTGTTAGTAGTAGTGAATCGGGGTGGTTGGATGCAGGTAGCGGTGTCCCACAGGGTTCAGTGTTAGGCCCATTGCTATTCGTAATTTACATTAATGACATAGATGTAGGATTGACTCGTAACGTGTCAAAATTCGCGGACGATACTAAAATAGGCGGGAAGGTTGTTAACGAGGACGATAGAAATAGGCTCCAAGACGATGTAAATATGACTATGGAGTGGACGGATAAGTGGCAGATGCAATTTAACGTAGGCAAATGTAAAGTTTTGCATATAGGTTCTCCTAACAATAATTACACGTACACGATGTATGATAGAGAGTTAGCGAGCGTTGACGAGGAAGTAGATTTAGGCATACGCGTATCTAAGGATTTAAAAGTTAGGAACCAGTCCCTGGAGTCTTGCGCAAAAGCTAATATGATGTTAGGCTTCACAGCGCGTAATTTCGAATTTAAATCAAAGAATATTATATTGCCCCTTTACAAGTTCCTAGTCAGGCCTCATTTAGAAAATGCCGTTCAGTTTTGGTGCCCGTATTTGCGTGAGGATATTGATAGGTTAGAAAGGGTTCAGCGTCGTGCCACGAAACTAATTTCGTCATTGCGCAACAAGCCTTATGAAGATAGGATTAAAGAGTTAGACTTGCATTCATTTGAAACTAGGAGATTAAGGGGGGAGCTTATTAAAGTTTTCAAAATCGTTAATGACATCGATAACGTAAATTTTGACAAATTGTTTACTTTCGATAATAGCAATACTCGTAATAACGGATTTAAGTTGCGTGGCAGACGTTTCATTACTAATATCGCTAAAAACTTCTTTACGTTTAAAGTAATTGATAAATGGAATAATCTTCCCACGCCCGTCGTGAACTCTACCAGCGTTAATGTGTTTAAAAACCGTCTAGATAGGCATTCTAAAAATATTAACGCTGTTTAAAATTAAAAAAACAATTGGCAACAGGAGCTCTAGGGGTGGTAATCGGGGATGAGTCTGTTGACGTCTAATGCCAGCTTGTGATATGCCAGCAAAAAAAAATAATAAAAAAAATAAAATAATTAGACTAACACGAACTTAGTTGTAGCTTGTTGAGTAAATTAACCCACTTTTTGTTATTCTTTATACTTTTTTCCTTATTTGCATGTCTGTAACTCTCTTTATTGCATGTCTGTAGTTTGCATGGTATGATAGTGTTTGAGTTAAGAATGTGTTGCATGGTTTGTAATGCGTTCTTATTTTACTTCTTTTCGTCTTTCACGCCTTTCCAGCCTAGTGGGCTGCATCCTCTACCTCCCTATGGAGTGGAGGATCGGTCTGCAACAGCTGGAAGAATGTATTGCATGGTTTGTGAGCGTTCTTATTTTACTTCTTTTCATCTTTTACCCCTTTCTGGCAGAGTGGGCTCTACCTCCCTATGGAGTAGAGGACCGTTCTGCAATCTTTCCTATTCTCTCCGACTATTTTTCTGACTTGTCGGCAGTGGCCGGCGGATGATGATGGTGTCTTTTTTTCTCTTTTTCTGAATGAATGTTAACCCACAAGTGATAGGTGTTGCTACTTACTTAACCCCTTATTCTCTTCTCTTAACCCCCTACTCTTTCCTTTCTCTCGGGCTAACCTTAGAGTGGATCTTAGGGTCTTTGTTAGCCTTAGCTTCTGTAGATCTGTAGATTGTTTGTCCCTGTGCAGCATATTCCTGGTGCACAACACCTTTACAGTAAAAAAAACTCGGTACTCTCCGACATCGTAAGAAACTGCCGCGAAACGAAACACGTTAAACTTTACCGGCTCACCACAGTCGAATGACGCTACACAGTGAAGTGCAACCCTATCAGTCAACTTGTATTTTCAACTTTTGGGGAAACAAATACTTGTCTCAACTCATTTCCAACAACGTGAAAAACAACATTAACAATGCTTTTTAATAACTAATCGAAAGGTTTTGTTTCTCGAAGACGAAGTAAACTCTAATTGGGGATGAAAGTGTATGCTGAACATCGGGTCTATACAGTATGTAATGATTGTTGCATTCGTACAACTTTTCTAAACAAAATCGTACTATCAAATAGTTCGACTAAGGAAACGCCAATAATTTTTATAATTATGCAACACCAGACTAAATTAGCCGATAATCTTGATCCATAATATAATTTAACCATCTTTCAGAATGCGAACCACTTTCATATTTACTAAAATGTCCACTTTTCAGTAACTTCATTGATGGACTGAAAGCGGAATTAGACCAAATAAAAATCTTTTCATCAAAATTTGGAGAAAAATGTTAATTAAAAGACCGCAAATGTAATATTTTTTTAAAGATTAAGTATTTAATTAGATAATTATAAATGGAGAAAACACCATAATCTAGTCTACCTCATACAGTATAGGCTTAGGCTTACCATACACCAAATTACTCGGATTACGTCGTGGCCACGTCGCAATACCGCATCTCGTTAAATCGATAAAGTTAAGCAACGTCGGACTTTGGTAGTAGTTGGACGGACGACCGTCCTCGACTCAGATGATGTAGCGACCCTCCGTCACGTGACCTTTGATGTAACGAAGGCTGTTAAATCACCCCAAAAGCATCATCATCATCATCATTATCATCATAATCATACAGCAAACTACTCGGGAAAACAATATGCGATTGCATCACATCGGTATTTGAAAACAGGTATTTGAAAATTAATCATTTCATGACTGCAACTAAATATTTGTTACCCAAAACGTAAACCTTGATTAGTAGAGTCTTATCATGGTTCGATCAACCTTTTGGATTGGTTATTAAGTGGTTACTATGCTGTTTTAAACAAGTTTATTCTCTGTCTATATACTATATATATATATATATATATATATATAATATATTATATATATATATATATACCCAACCAATAACACCAAACAGGAACCGACATCGACCAGGAAACGACCATTATTCAGGAAAATCGAACACGAAGATTAGAAACCCGGTAAATATATTATTCATAAATATACAAGGCCTCTATACTGACCATGCAGACTGCAAATTACAATACTTGCAAAATTTAGCTACGGAAACCAGCATAGATATCATATGCCGGTACTTGTAAGTTATCTTCCCCCCACCAATTTTGACAGAATATTTTCGTTAAAACTAACGAAAATATCACGACTTAACCTAACCAGTTATCAAGGGCGTATATTTAATCTATTAGATTGAATGCCCGGTTAAACTGGGCATTCAAACCAGTCCTGACCAATCGCTCTGCTGCCACTTTATTACCGATAATACAAGAAGCTATACTTCCCGGTACGACAGTTCTATCGGACGAATGGCGAGGATATAGCCAACTACACATGTATTATTTGTATAATACAGTAAACCACAGTATTAACTTTGTGGACCCAACTACTGGGGCACATGCCCAAAATGTGGAAATGATGTGGCGCTCCGCAAAGGAGCAAAACAAAAGGCAACAGCACACACCGCCAAATGCTAGATTCATATTTGTGTGAATACCTGTGGCGATCCAGACTACATGGTGAAGATCCCTTTGAAGCCATACTTGATTCAATAGTTGCATTTTGGCCTCCAGAGTAACATAAAAAATTTGTTTTAATTAATAACAAGTATTTTTATACTTTGTATCTATGCGTCATAGTAAATATACTATTCCAGAAACAAACAATGTTATAATTAATAATAGATCAACTGTACGCCCTTGATAATTGGTTAGATTAAGTCGTGATATTTTCGTTAGTTTTAACGAAAATATTCTGTCAAAATTGGTGGGGGGGAGATAACCTACAAGTACCCATATGCCCAACGGAAACACACTTACATAAGTGCGAGAAAGGCTGTGAAAACTGCATCGAGAATACTGAAATATCATTGCTGGACTACAACATATACAGAACAGATAGAGTGGCGAGACGAGGGGGAGGGTGTTGTATCTACTTGAAAAACACATACACATGTGAGGTGAAGGTAAACAAATCAATGATTGACTGATTAAAAATTAAATACTTCTGAAAAGAGTAAGAAAGAGCTTTATTGTTTCTGTTGCGTGAAATAAGACCGAAGAAAACATTTTGTTCAAACATTTAGTTTGCTTTAGTTCAAGAAATCAGGCATGGGCGGATTAGACAGTTTATACATGCAAAAAGGTGCCAAATTCAAATGATACATTACAAAATTTAAGGTAAAATTATGCTGAAATTATGAGGAAAATTAATCATTTCCCATCATTTTCTAAAAATATTTTTTGATTAATTAATGATTAAATTCGAAACAATGATTAACTGATTAACTGATTAATCTGAACCATGCCCTACAGCACAGTCAAAATTATTATTTTAGAAGTAAAAGAACTGAACCTAACCATTATGGACGTCTAGAGACCACTAAACACCACAAAATGTGAATTCCAATTTGCCACTAATGAAATAGAAAACATGTTAAAATTACTTGAAACTTCAGCAACAAATATTTTAATTTGCGGAGATACATGGAAGAAAAATGACAAAGTCATATATGTTGAGAAGTTTCATGGCAACATTACAAAAGATGATAGAACCCAAGCAATAATGTTATTAGGTATGATGGAACATTGCTCCCTTATTCAGGAAATCTGTGAAGCCACTAGAAAAGAGAACGTTTTGGACTTAATTTTGACAAATAACAATGAGATAATGATAAATAAAAAGGTAACTCAAACAAATTTCTCCGACCATAACCTAATCTATATACAACTGAAGTTAGCACCCAGAGGTCCGAAAACGCATCTCAGAGAGGCAGAAGATATATTTGAAGGTTTAAACATAAATTCAAAGAAAGTACATTGGGAAAGTGTAAATAAAGCTTTAAGGGAAGTAAATTGGGAATTGCTACTTCACAAGAAGGCTCCAAAACAAATACTAGGTATAATGGAGACTGAAACCAAACCTACAGTAATATTACTGAAGCATGTTCCAGAGAGACAAAAAAGAAAACGTAGTAAGCTCGAAAGAAAAATCAGGACACTACTTAGACAACGGAAGCAAACTGGAAAACATCTCCACAGATGCAGAACTGATGCAAGGAGACTCAAACTAGAGAGGAAACTAGGCGAAAAAGAAATGGACCTAAAGCAAGCATTCAAACAAGGTAGCAGAAAACAAAAAATAACCCAAACTACTTCTACACGTTTGCGAAAAGGAAAATGCAGTGTAAAGAGATTGACCCCAAAAAAAGAAAATGACACCAAAAAAATGAGCGAACTGCTTAAGGAACAATTTAACTCTGTGTTTAGCACTCCTAAGTCCGAGATGAAAATAGGAAACCCAGACGAATTTTTCGACATTGATACAAATTAACCAAGGACAAATTCTGGCTCAAACCTATTAATGGACTTAGAGTTCTCGGAAGGAGATGTAATTAAGGCTCTACCACAGATGCGAGACAATTCGGCACCAGGGCCAGACACGTGGAATGCCACGTTTCAGAAGAAATGTAAAGAGAGTATTGCTAAACCACTATACTTACTATGGAGGAAATCACTCGACACAGGACAAATTCCACTTCCTTATTCAAAGGTGGTAACAGAGCAATGCCCAAGAATTATTGGCCGATAGCTCTCACCTCACACCTTATAAAGTGCTTTGAACGTATAATTAGAGGCAAAACTACCTACTACCTACAAGAAAAGAATTTATACAACCCAAATCAACATGGTTTCAGGGCTGGAGGATCATGCCTATCACAGCTATTAGACCACCAGGAGAAAATATTGGAAACACTGTGTCGAGAACAAAACATAGATATAATATGAGTGATGCAAACCCACAAGGAAAAAGAAAGATTATTCCAAGGTCTTTCGTGTATTCAGAAGTACACCTCGGCAGGGAATGAAGAGAGAAGGCGAGATGACAAAAATCTATACAACGGGACAGAAAAACAAAAATATTAGCACATGATTAACAAGAATTCATTAGAGGCCAAAGGTATTTTAACAGGATATTGTCAATTTTATACATTCCCGCACTGTTATTGAATTATTTTTAAAATGGATATATGCACATTCTAGAATATTCCTTTCAATTATATCTGTGTTTTTAACGAGCGCTTTAGCACTATCCCACTTGATACTATGATTACATGTATACATATGGTTAAACAATGCATTAGAATTATTTGCTGTTCTACACGCATATTTATGCTGTTTTACCCTAATATCTAACGTTTTACCCGTTTGGCCTATATATACTGAGTCACATTGTGTACATCCGATCGAATACACACAACCAACCACATTATCCGGGCTATTCTTTATTAGGCGTAATTTAACAGTATTATTATACTTAAAGACTACATTGATACCAATTGATTTAAGTAAAGTCGGAAGATATTGAAAATTTACATGGGAAGGTAGGCTAAGGATATTTTTACGCTCAAATTCCTTTACAGTTACACTATTATAATACCTATTCTTGGCTTTCCTAAGGCAGTTATCTAAAAATGAAATAGGATAACATAATTTAGTACCAATATTCATGATATTGCATAACTCGGAATCTAAAAATTCAGGACTGACAACTCTCAATGCTCTGAGAAACATAGCAGAGAAAATAGAAGATTTAATCGAGGGATGATGGTCAGAATAAAAATGCACATAAGAGTTATTATTAGTAGGCTTACGATAAACTTCAAATTTGAACTGATTAAAGCATCTCCGAATTTTTAGATCCATAAAAAATAAGCTTCCATCATTTTCTTTTTCAACCGTGAACTTAATAGATAAGACTAAACTGTTGAGCCTACCAAGAAATAAGTCAACATTCAAATTATTAGGCCAAAGGCATAAAATATCATCTACATACCTGTACCAAACAAGGTTAAAATTAACAACAGTAGGCAAAATTCTGCTTTAAAAAAATTCCATAAGTTAGCTAATAACGGTGAGAGGGGATTTCCCATCTCCAATCAAACTAACTAACCATTTAGATAGCTTATTGGTTACGCAGCCTACTGAGCTAACAATAGGCCTCATGGGATTATTAACTTTGTGTGTTTTTACTAAACCGTACAAATATGGTAGTGACGGATTGATACTAAGAAACTGCTTAGAAAGTATCCCATTATAGTTATTTTTTAATATTTATCTGAATTTTCTGCTAAACATTTTATTAACATCCTCCGGTGGGTCTCTGTTTAGAGGTTTGGGTGCTGGTTAAGTATGCGGTCTACCATCTGAGTTCTGGTTAAGTGTGCGGTCTACCATCTGAGTTCTGGTTAAGTGTGCGGTCTACATCACTTTTATAAATGTATTTAAGGAAAGGAATTAAAATATAAGAAATTTAGTTCAAGAAATATATTTAATTACAAAATTTTATTTATTAAAAGAAACCAAAAAAGTTTGTAAATTTTTTTTTTTTTAAATGTTTTGAAAACTCTTATATTAGGCATTACTGTGTGTATACAGTGCGGATATCATTTAAGAAGGCTACGAACAGATCCTCCTCTTCCTTTCTTAGCATTTTCCAACAAAAATGGTTTAAATGAGATTGTAGCAGTTGCACAGGAAATGCCCCTTTTCTTCTTTAAAATATCTATTTTTGCATCTAGCCAAGAACGTTCCATTGCTTGCGTATGTGCGCCAGTTGCAGGATCCACATAATGTCTCTGGTGATTAACCGTCTGATGAATATATCCTAGGGTATTCAGGCAAGCATAAGCAGGCCACTCATCCGAATGGATAACTGATCCAACCTTGCATTCTCTTTGAATAATTGGTATTAAAGTGTCTTTATCACGTCTATTAACATAGAAGTATCTGCAATCCAAGCCTTTTTTCAGTCCGAAAACCCAAGGACCATCGATTTGTGCTCCGTGATTCCTGTTATTCACAATGTCAGCATCGCTATCTTCGGATGAAGGGGCATGATCGCCTGTTAATAGCCTTCCTCGATTGTATTTGCGTCGGCCTGCAAATCGTGCCTCGTCGATCTGTATCGGTTCTTCTGCTGTGCCAACCATTTGCTCCCTAGTTGAAACTATGACTCCACATACTTCACGACACATGTTAAACCAGTCAATAACCGTAGGTTTGGAGATGCCTGTTAAAGTGACTGTAGTTAGCACTGGCGTATCCATAATGAAATAGAAGACTAATTCCAAGATTTCACATAACTTTAGGTTACAGTTTACATGATTATTAATATCTGTGTAATGAAAAAATTCATTCCCTGCTCTAACGGACCGCGAGGTTTGACATCCTTTCCGAGGGCATCTTAAAACAGGTCTGAATTCTCCACCTCGATCCTTCTTCCGTTTTTGTTGCATTGCGCTTCCGCATTTGTGGCACGGATCCACATTTTGGAGTGACTTTATCAGATCATGTTCTCTTAAATATGCAAGTGCTTTTTCTTCATTCACAATGATCTCCCTATAAAAGTCTTTCGCGAGCATGTTCTATTGAGAGCGGGGGTGCAAGCAAACAGTTTTTAACAGATGGCTGAAATAAACGGTGCTGGTTAAGTATGCGGTTTACCATCTGAGTTTTGACAGAATATTTTCGTTAAAACTAACGAAAATATCACGACTTAACCTAACCAATTATCAAGGGCGTACAGTTGATCTATTAGTAAATAGTAAATACTATTCCAGAAACAAACAATGTTATAATTAATAATAGATCAACTGTACGCCCTTGATAATTGGTTAGGTTAAGTCGTGATATTTTCGTTAGTTTATATTCTGTCAAAACTCAGATGGTAGACCGCATACTTAACCAGGGTGCTACTGTAGTATGCGGTCTACCTACGATTCGGCGGTCTACCTTTTAATTATAGCTTCTTATCTTGTTTACTAATTGTTTGTTTACATCCCATTGTCAATCGCCCTTGACGATTGGTTAGGTTTAGTTATGATATTTTCGTTAGTTTTAACGAAAATATCATGATTAAACCTAACCAATCGTAGGTAGACCGCATACTACAGTAGCACCCTTAACCAGCACCAAATAAACTAAGATATATTAAAGTTTATCGTAGCCTTCACGGTTGCCTTTTTGGTAGGTTGGATGGTCGCAGCTTAATTGTGGTAGACTGCTCGAAGCTAGGTAGACCGCACACTTAACCAGCACCGAGGTTTGTACGTATCGCAGTCACTCAATAAAATATTCATCTTTTCAATGTAACTGTTTTTGTCCATGATGACGATCGAATTAGATTTGTCCGCTTTAGTAATATGTAATGAATCGTTATTTTTAAATGTTTTTAGGGCTTTTTTAATTTTTTCAAAGTTTCCTAATGACCCTAATTTCAAACTTGTAAGTTTTGATGTATGCTCGTTATTCACAAAAGTCCCTGTTGACGACTTACTTGATGTTTTAAAAGATAAGATCTCTGAATATTTTTTCTCTGTTCAACACAACACTCTTATTGAGTTAATTAAGCTTTGCGTCAAAGATTGTAAATTTCAGTTTGAAAATAAGTTCTATGCTATGTCGTTTGGATTGGCGATGGGAAACCCCCTCTCACCGGTATTAGCTAACTTATATATGGAATTTTTTGAAAGCAGAATTTTGCCTACTTTTGTTACTTTTAACCTTGTTTGGTACAGGTATATAGATGATATTTTATGCCTTTGGCGTAATAATTTGGCTGTTGACTTATTTCTTAGTTGGCTCAACAATTTAGTCGCATCTATTAAGTTTATGGTTGAAAAAGAAAATGATGGAAGCTTATCTTTTCTGGATCTAAAAATTCGAAGATGCTTTAATCAGTTCAAATTTGAAGTTTATAGTAAGCCTACTAATAATAACTCTTATGTGCATTTTTATTCCGACCATCATACCTCGATTAAATCTTCTATTTTTTCTGCTCTCTTTCTTAGAGCATTGAGATTTGTCAGTCCTGAATTTTTAGATTCCGAGTTATGCAATATCATGAATATTGGTACTAAATTATCCGATATACTATTGAGCTAAAATGTGTCTGTGTGTCTGTCCGCTTTCTTCGGAACCGTGCACAGACTAAACGGCACATCGTAAAATTCTGCAACCACAACCAACTGATAGCCGAGCACGAGCTATTTAATGTCTATTACAAGGTCAATAAAACTGTAGAAAAGAACACAGCCATGAAAATCTTAAGCTTCACAAATCTTGATACTCAATCGGATGTGAAGCAATTGGGGAGTGGGGGTGGGGGTAATGGGGAGAGGGAAGGGGGTAATGGGGGTAATGGCGTTTTTTACTTTTGTGTGTGGGGGCAATGGGGGAGTGGGGTGGGGGTAATGGGGGAGAGGGGTGGGGGTAATGGGGGTAATGGCGTTTTTTTACTTTTGTCGCTTAGCCACTTCTTCCTATGAGGACCTCATATAATAAAATTTTAAATCTACAACCAATAAAAAAATACATGAAAAAATGAAAAAAAAAATTATTATTATCCATTCAATTTTAAACCGTCTCAGAATATACAGCTAACTGTGACATATACTGCTACATATACTGTGACATATACTGCTACCTGCCCAGAGAGCGATAGCGAGCTACCGCTTGTGTTATCCTATTTCATTTTTAGATAATTGCCTTAAGAAAGCCAAGAATAGGTATTATAATAGTGTAACTGTAAAGGAATTTGAGCGTAAAAATATCCTTAGCCTACCTTACCATGTAAATTTTCAATATCTTCCGACTTTACATGAAGCAATTGGTATGAATGTAGTCTTTAAGTATAATAATACTGTTAAATCACGCCTATTAAAGAATAGCCTGGACAATGTGGTTGGTTGTGTGTATTCGATCAGATGTACACAATGTGACTCAGTATATATAGGCCAAACGGGTAAAGCGTTAGATATTAGGGTAAAACAGCATAAATATGCGTGTAGAACAGCAAATAATTCTAATGCATTGTTTAACCATATGTATAGATGTAATCATACTCTCAAGTGGGATAGTTCTAAAGCGCTAGTTAAAAACACAGATATAATTGAAAGGAATAATCTAGAATGTGTATTTATCCATTTTAAAAATAACTTCAATAACAGTGCGGGAATGTATAAAATTGACAATATCCTGTTAAAATACCTTTGGCCTCTAATGAACTCTTGTTAATCATGTGCTAATCTTTTTGTTTTTCTGCCCCGTTGTATATAGTCCAGGCAATTTGTAGTTAGACCTGGGCAAAATTGCTTCAGAAGCTTTCTAAACTGTTTCCAGCTCAGGAACCATTGCCGAATAACATATCCAAAATCCGACAAAATTGGACCCCGGGAACACCCCCAAAAATGAAATTCAAAATGGCGGACTGGATGTTTCCTACGAAAAAAAAAATATACCGGTATATAATTTACGCTTTTATTTATAGAGATACATTTGATGCTTTTTCTTTCAGTTGTAATGTTTTAAATAATTCAACGATATACAACACAACCAGTTATTACGCAAATATAATGTTATATAGCTTTTTACAGATTTTTATAATCAATAATACAACAATTATTTTTTTCCCAGTTTCAAGTTATGTTCATTACAGAAGAAGTGATACCTGGTCACAAACATACAGAAATTAATCCTCTTCATCACTATCATCGGATAGATTACCGGTACTTGGGTTGTTATCGCAACCACTGATTTGGCACTCGCCACAAGCGGCTGAACAGGGCATTCCATTACGCTTGCATCCACATCTTGAAGTAGCACATTTCGTCTTGCAGGAGCAGCGGATCATGTTGAGTAGATAATTTGGAGCTGGTGGCTTGTCGCAGGCTGTAGGGTAGTAGGAATTATTCTTTACATACCAACCCCACTGTTCTGCATGGATCTTCTCTTCTGTAGACTTCCAGATTAGTATTTGAAAGTATGTGCGAAAGCTGTGGTACTTTGTGGACGCATCGGTAGGTGGCAAACGTTCGGGTGTAACAAAAGATTTAGCTGTAGCTACCTTTTCAACTAACATTCGATGACGTAGTGCGTTAGTGGATTCAAGTGTTTTGCAGCCATACAACAGAAGCATTGCCTTTCTTCCAGCGGCTTCAATGTCAGAGTGTTGGCAACAATCAGAACAGAATGTATTTGCAACTGAACGGAGTTCAGCCTCCTTCATCAGTGTGTCGAATGCTTTGGCTTTACCGATCGAAAAAATTCTGGATGTGCTATCACAGCCCGTGAAAGCATGCACAAACAGGAGATACTTGCAGATGTCATTGCCTAACAATGATTGAATGCTGATAATATCATACACAGGATTAGGAGATGGTCCCCGTCTTATATCGCTGCGATAGTACAACTTGAAACCACTGTCCTTGGCATGGTACAGAAGGAGAATCAGCAAGTCGGTGTCTTCCCCTATTACTGTTGTAGTTGCATTTTCTGATGAGGAAATTGCTGCACGAACGATGTCCACATCAGCATCCCCATCTGCGTTGTGAACAGTACACCCGTGCTTCTTCAACATCTCACCTACGAGGGAAATAAATGCTTGCTTGTTGTTTTCATTAGCCAAGAAGTGTTCCTTCTGGCCAACAAACTTCATGCTTGGACTGAGATTCACATTTCTGCTTGTCTTGGTGCTGCGTCTTCTGTGGGTCATGTCCTTGATCGTAGGAGAGCTGCTGTAGCCATCAAAAACAATGATTGCTTTTCCATATGTTTTCAGAGTGAAATCGGCATATGAGTTGGCGATGCTGTCATATGTTTCATCTTGACGCCAGGAAACACGATGTAGTAGAGATCCACCATCCAATACGTACTGGTCTGTGCACTGAATTTCTTGAACTTCTTCCATGCGTAAAGTGTCAGTGTATTTGATTATTGCATGAGCTAGCTGAGACTTATCGGGTTTCCTCAAGATACTTCGTGATTCGAACAATGCAGGAGGATATGCACACAGTTCGTAACACATGACATCTTCAAGATTCATGTCTCCGCCAGTGGCAACAGTCATCATTCTCTGAAACAGTAGTGCAGGATCTACTTCTATATCTGAAGCATCAGTGATCACAACGGCAGAAGCAGATCCTAGTGTTTTCACTTTGTCAGATCTTTTGGCAGAATATGTAAAGGCTTGTTTCCCAATCATTTTTACGACAATGTTCGTACCGATTGAATGCAATTGATGAACGTTAACTCCAGGATCAGCAGTTAGCCCTGTTACAATGTTGCAGAGACCCGAGGTAGAATGGAATGGGGATAAGGATTCCAGACGTTCAAGTACTTTCTTCATGTCATTACTGTCCCTGATTTGTCTACTTCCCCTCATTTCCTTGTGCTGTTCACTACTTTCCAACAAAACTCTGGTGTATTCCTGCATTGCTAAGTTATAAGTGGAACACAGAGGCATAGAAAAGAGCCACGTTGTCCTTTGGATGTCTGTAAATCCACTTCCGCGTGTCAGTCCGCCTCTGCTTTTCAGGGAACGCATTAGTACTTGTTCTATCACCAGGTCTGTGCCGAGTCCGGCCCATAATCTGTCGCTTCTTCTTACCACAAACTTACCTTCCTGGAACATTTTGTTAACGGCTGGATTTTCAGAAGGCAAACTTAACATTTTCTGCAGGTACAGGTATATCGATTTCAGGTAATTGTGATGTCCGGCTGCTGCAATTATAGGGATGGTCTCCAGCATAGCTTGCAAGTGCAAATCCCACGAGCCGGTTCTGTCTGCTGTTATCAAGGAACGTGCAATGTTGATCATTCGCTGATATTCCAACCAGAGTTGACTTGTTTGCGAAGTAGATTGTAGGTCAGTTTTCTTCGCATCCAAAGTGGTAGCAATCTGAGACAATGCATTCGAAGATTCCACATCCTCAACTGATTGTTTGGCGGTCATAACATCGTCGAGCAGGTCACAAGCTTCCTTATGGAGGTCATGAGGAGTTCCATCTTCATTACGAGGGAAAACGTCTGCGACTAGTAAGGTACTAAGAGCTGCATCTACTATCATATGACCACGTATCGCTCTTGAAACAGCTTTCCAGACATCATGTGTTGCACGGCATTTGGTCCGTATATTTCTTGAAGTACTTCAGACAATCCTGAACCATTCATAAGAGTACCGACTGCTCCCAAAAGATTCATCAGAGTGTGAAATGATCCCAGCATTAAAACAATGTCCTGCAGGTCTCTCTGTTCATTGATGATTTGGGAAGCTTTCCAGAACAAAGGCTGATCAAAGGTAATAATGCATGGGACTTTTTGATCGCGTGCTATCTTGCTCAAATATAGTAATGTCGAAAATATGCAGGTCATGTCAGTTGGCGACATATCTATGATGGGAAGGAACGTGATCGACGCCACACCTGGATGTGAGACACTTGATCCACCGTGAATTGCCTGCATTGTTCCGGACCAACTTGGACCTGATCTTTCTGCTGAAGATATCTGCCAGAGAAGACTAAGTCGACTTATGGTGGCAGTGGGTACTGGAAGTTCGCGGAATGAGATGTCCCTCAACATGCTTCTCGCGTGTCTATATTCCCTAATATCAACGGTTGCAATCTTCTTAATGTCATTGTCACCAACATTACGCCTGTGAATAGAAGTGTGGATCTTGATCTTCGGAGTTATTGCGGCAATCATACCCATTCCATGAAAGGTATTCTTCCCATCCAAAGTGCAGACATCATGATCGACGTTATCTGCTGCTAGAAGGACTGCAGTGTTTTCATCAACAGTAAAAGAGCCAGACCCACTTGCCAGCACCGCGTTTCTTTCGAATCTTGTTACTTCTGCATACGACGAACAGTAACCCAGCTGATGGAGAACGTCAATAAGGTACCTTGACCTAAAGTTGTGGTGTAGCTGAACCGACAACCGATCTGTAGTGGACATAGTAATCCTCTAGGACGGGTTGCTTGCATAATGCTCTGTCCAATTGCACCTATTTTTCTTGAAGCATCCTGTCCCGCAAATGCTTTTGATAATAGCAATTTCAGACTGTTGGGAATGTAATCAAGAGCACTTTCTGCAGTGATGTCATTTGGAGATGGATACACATCTTTTCTAGGCGAGTCGACAGACTTGATATCACTTCTGATTATTTTTGCAGCAGCTTCTACTAGGTAAATCTTCTGTAGCTCTTATCTATATCACATTCTTTCGACTTTTTGTGATAATCTATAAGAATTTCATTAGCTGTCTCTCGTAGTGTTACTACATCTGCCTTCCCACTTTCACCTGATATTATGATCTTGTCTCCGCAACGTTCTAAAAGCTTTCTCTTCATGTGCCTGCGTTCGTAGACAGAGCTCTGACTTCCTTGAAGATATTCCTCCATTTTGGAAATTAGGTCTCCAATCAACAATTGTTCATCATCATTCTCTTCAGGTAAGCACAGGTCTGAAGGAATGCTTGGTGTTGCTCTTCATTAGTTGGTCTCCCTTTCTTCGAATCATGATCGTCGGAGGAGTATGCGCGAGGAATGTTTTTTCCACTTCGAAAATTTACGCTGCAGGTGTGATGGTAGACACAATCTGCAGCAGGAAGATCACGAAGATAATACTCCAGACGGCCTTTTACATTAAACGACCATTCATCGCAGCAGCTTTCACAGCACCTTTTTATGGTTTCGGAGAACTCTGTAGTTCTTATTTTGACATGCTCTGATTTTGGTTTGTGTTTGGAAAAAAAGTCCACAAAGGTATCACAAAACAAACAGTGAGTAGCACTGGAAAATGCGTATTCATGAAAACGAGCACTTTTCCTTGGTATTGCCTCGGCTGCGGTCTGTCGCTTCTTTATTTCAATGGTCTTTTTATCCGTAAACCTTTTCCTACATACAACGTGAACACTTATTCCAGCTGTTGCAACAACATCGCTTCCACGGCTGCGGCTGGATGCATTTATACCTCTGCTCCTTTTTGCGAGATGTGAACCACTTCCTGTCCGCTGTCCAATTTCTCCTTACAAATCACGCACAATTCTTCAGGGGTCTGCATTCTTGAAGGCGGACGCACACCGAGTCAGCCGTACACCGAGTCAGTCTGAAACAGAAAACACAAATTAATAAACTGTGTTGCAGTATTTAAAAGGAGTACATAATAACAGTTTTAAAGAAAATGACAAGCACAAATACGCAGATTTGATAGTGGGTAGTAGGAATTAAAGAGTTGTATATAATATAAGTTTATAAAGATGTAGCAATGTCCATTCTCACATACACTCCATACAGTATATTTTATTTACATTACGTGACGTCATAGTTTAATACTAGCCGCCTAATACAATTTTTAGTGTCATATAGGTTAATTTAGAAACGAAAATGTGTTTTAAAACATTTTACTGATCAAGAAAAACGTCATAACTCTCTCTACAAAGCGAAATTAAAATTTATTATATTTCGTAGGAAACTGCCAGTCCGCCATTTTGAATTTCATTTTTGGGGGTGTTCCCGGGGTCCAATTTTGTCGGATTTTGGATATGTTATTCTGCAATGGTTCCTGAGCTGGAAACAGTTTAGAAAGCTTCTGAAGCAATTTTGCCCAGGTTGAAGCTATTTTTGCTCTAGATTGCCTGGACTAATATATTTTTGTCATCTCGCCTTCGCCCTTCATTCCCTGACGAAGTGTACTTCTGAATACACGAAAGACCTTGGAATAATTTTTCTTTTTCCTTGTGGGTTTGCATCATTCATTCATTTCACGTGTTTAATTATGAAATTCATTCCATGGACATAATATATATACTGACTTTGCTAAAGCCTTCGATAAATGTAACCATGGAATTATAGCAGACAAACTTAAGAATACAGGAATTACTGGAAAGCTAAGAAGATGGATATTTAAAATTTTTTTGACGTAAAGAACACAAAAGAGTGGTGGTAAATGGAGACAAATCGGAAGTCTCGGAAGTAGAAAGCTCTGTCCCACAAGGGACAGTACTAGCTCCCTTGCTGTTCATAATAATGATTGCAGATGTTGATGCAGATATCAATGACAGTATTGTATCATGTTTCGTAGATGACACAAAGATATGCAAGGAAATATTGAACGAAGGTGACATAGAAAGATTACAAAACGACATTGAAACATTATTCCAGTGGGCAGAAGACAACAATATGAAGTTCAACGAAGAAAAATTCCAACTTCTAAGATATGGTAATAACAAGGAGCTACAGAATAAAGGATACAAAACTTTGCAAGCCAAACAGATAACACCAAATCCACGAGTCAGGGATCTTGGAGTAATAATGTTGTCGAATGCAGAATTCAGAGAGCACAATAACATCAAAATTACGACGGCTAGAAAAATAATGGGAATCATCTGGAGGAGCTTCCGCAGCAAAAAAGCAAACATCATGCTCAAATTATGGAAGAGTCTAGTCCTACCAATAATGGAGTATTGCTCAGTACTCACAAGCCCATACAGAAAACGAGACATTGCGAACATTGAAGCTATACAAAGAACTTTTACGTCTAAGATAGAGGAAAGGTGAAGACTACTGGTCTCGACTACAATCCCTGAAACTCTACTCTCTCGAAAGAAGGCACAAGCGGTACACAATAATATACATATGGAAAATACTTGAGGGCTCTGTCCCTAACCTTAGAAATGAAATAGAAACAAACTGGAATGAGAGAAGAGGCAGATTTTGTACTGTCCCAGCTAGCTGGGACAGGACGCCATGAAAACGAGGATGGAAAATACCATCAGAATACGAGGCCCGAAGCTTTTCAATGTCCTATCAAAAGAAATGAAGAATCTCCAGCACACCAACCTGAATAACTTCAAGAACCAGCTGGACAGATTCCTGTGCAAAGTTCCTGACCAGCCATGCGTGGCTGGCTACGAGGGCAGGAGGAGATCAGACAGCAATTCCCCCCTCCTCCAAATCCCACAAATGAGGCGGGATGCTGCAGAGGGGTCGACCGCAGGTCGATCCTAAACCGTCGTTCGAACTCGCATAAAGTAACATAAAGTAACAGGGTGGGATAAATGTCTTTAAGGATTTTATACATGCAAATAATTTGTTAATAATAAATAAATGCTAATGATATCACTGCAGTGTATGCGATACTTTTCAAAGCAACTATACAAGTCCAGGAATGACTCTAGGGTAGAACAGGAAGGCCCTAGGCCTTAGCCCCAGTCAGCGCCATGTCAGTAAGGATGGAATACAGCAATGAAGAAAAAGTGTATCTTGTATCGTGGCCTATTTCTTATAATAATTGTAAAGAAAGTTTGCGTTTATTTCAAGAAAAATATAATAAACCACCACCAAATGCAACCACTCTTCAATAATGGAAGGTCAAACTTTTAGGAACAGGGAGCCTGACAAAAGATCGTCCAAGAAGCGGAAGACCAGTAATGGCGACAGGAGACAACAACAAAGAAAATGTCCTCAACAGTTTTCGAGTCGATCCAACAACTTGAACGAGAAGAGTCGCAGAGGAATTGGGTATTTCCAAATTTTCAGTAGCAAAAATATTGAAATCACGGGGATACTACGATTACAAATCCATTTACTCTCAGCTCATATACAATGATTCTGATAGACGGCTGCAGTTTGCTGAAACAATGAGACAAAAGTTCAACAGTCCAGTTTTCCTTGAAAAGATTAAATTTTCAGGTGAATGTGTCTTCGGTTTAACGAGTAAAGGAAACAAACACAAAGTTCACTACTGGGCGAAAAAACAGTCCCAAAATACGATTGGGTAAACCTGTTAAAACGGCTACACTAACAGTTTGGGCATGCATTGGTTATTGAGGACATACTGACATATCGAGAGATACGATGGGTAGAAAATGCGTTGGCAGGAATTGGCTTTATCAACATGATGGAGCGCCGTCACATTACTCTGCATCTGCCCGTGAGATTCTGGACACGAACCTTGAAGAAAGATGGCTTGGGCGGCGAGATCCAATCGAATTGCCAACAGATCACCAGATTTAACCCCATGTGATTTCTGGCTTTGAGCTTATTTGCGTGACAAACTGTACACTCCTGGTTTCATCTATCCAAATGTGAATGCCCTGACCACAGAAAAGATGAAGAACTGAAAAGGATCCTACTCGATTTGTTCAGAAGAACAATGCTGAGTTTCAAAGAGAGAATCCACAAATGTATGATAGCGGATGGAGAACTCTTTGAAGATTAAATTACAATTTAATAAAATATTTGTAGGAATTAAATTCTTATAGACTTTTTTGTTTGATTTGTTTCATCATTTGAACACTTATCTGTATAATGTTATTAACTAAATAGTTGTATGTATAAAATCCTTAAAGACTTTTCTCTCACCCTGTATAGGAGGAAATAAAAATACCGTTTGTAATAAATGTTGGATAGAAACTTTAATTTTAAACCGAAATTGATTATTATTATTATTATTAATAACAATCAGTCAAGAACACCAGAAACTGGCATTATACTCAGACCAACTAATGCAGCCCATTGCTTTAATGCTTCTATTATTAGTACCAACATCACCGAGGTTCGAACCCCTGACCTCAGTGTCTTCACTTCACTCAGCTGTGGACGCTGGTTTATTATTATTATTATCATTATTATTATTCCTTCAATTGAATCGATTGAAGCGGATATGTTAACAAAAGCAGCATTGAGTTACCAATTACTATTTTATATTTTAGTTTTCCAAAAACTTTTCGCTCATCCATTTCCTTTTGTATTGTCATTCCATAATGTTTCGTCCATACCTCCTCAGTCCTCCGTCATTTCATGTCTTTGTTCAAAGACGGTGAAATTAATCGGTTACAGGGCATATACTACGTTAGTGTGTGTCAATTTTAGTAAATTCAACAACTCAAAAATTACTAATGCTCAAATGATGCCATATTATCTAGCAAACTTAGAAATATCTTTAGTGTTGTTTAAAAAAGCCATTTACCTACTTATATTTGACCATAAAGGTTTGAAATATAACCTAAATATGACTGTAGCAACGTATATCAATGTGCCATTGATATGTGTGGTCAACTTTGGTTATTTTTGGTGTGCAGTATGGTTTCTAAGTTTCACATAGTCACAAATGCTGGAGTTTTGATTGTGAATGCATGTTTTCCCTCCTTTTTGACAATTTTGATTACTTCGTAATGTAAATATTGGGTAATTCAAATTATTCGAAATGTTATGTGTGACCCAAACTTTCTGTATATTTTGATATGATAGATATATGAAATTGTCATTACTTTGAATAATTAAGTCTTGTACCTATAACAACACAACCTTTTATCTGAGCTTATAGGAAGATATTAAGAATTTCAATTAACTTAATTTTATGTAATCATAATCAGTAGGCCTATCCAAATTTCAATGACATTTCTTTTGTTCACAGGTCCACAGGATGAGTCAGAAAGAAATCAGAACCCGAAGCAAATCAAGTTGTCACCTAAGTCATTTGGTAGGGACTGGGAGGGAACTTACCCCTGCTGAGCTACCCACAGCCAGAGATCTGCTGAGGTATGGTTTGTTGAGGAGAGAGATGAGTGAGGAAGACAGGAGGAATTACCCAGTTAATGACCTGATTATTGTTCCAAGGCTACTGGCTCAGTGGAGAAAGGCCAACGCTCTATTCACAGGACCTGTAATCAACACTGAGGTCAGAATCAGGGCTAAAGTGAAGGCACTGTGGGATGAGGCAGTGAAGGTGTCCATTGGCAATGTGAAGCTAGAGGTCAAAGATAGGTTCATGATGAAACTGGACAAATTGGTGGACATCCTGACCTGTCACTGTGTGATCAGGAGCTGCAGTGAGCTTGGGTGCAACCCTGTCTGCAACAGTGAGGTTCACATTGACTGCAGCTGCAGGAGCGAACAGAAGATACCAGTGCAGGAGCTTGCCTTCATTAAAGGTCAGACAGGAAGCAGTGCTACAGAGACAGGAGCAGAGAAGGAAGGCCGAGGAGAAGCGGAGGAGGAAGGCAGAGGAGTCAGCCAAGAAAGAAGAGGAATTGAGGGAGGAGTCACTGCTGGAGATGGAGTTGGAGGAGACTGGAGATATACTGGAGGAGGCAGGGAGGAGAGAGGAGGACGAAGACTTCATACCAGAGGCTGCGACAACATCTTCCTTGCCTGTGGCTAAGAAGAAGAAATACAACACTGAAGATATCACCAACATAGCTCTGGCTAGCTTGAGACATCACACTGGGCTGAGAGAGACTGCAGAGATTGCCACTGCTGCCTGGATTGATGCTGGTCTTATCACAGAGTTTGACACAGCACTAGTGATTGACCACAACAAGGTGAGGAGGGCTCAGGAGAGACTGACTAAGGAGCTGGTCAAGAAGTTTGATGAAGAGATTAGGGAAAATGGCATCACCTGTATCTTCTTTGATGGGAAAAGAGATGACACCAAAGTGACGATGGAAGCTGAGGGCAGTGACAGGCAGTTTCCTGGCCTCATTAAGGAAGAACACTACACAGTGTGCAATGAACCAGGTGAGAAATATTTGTGGCATTTTGTACCAGAGGAAGCTGCAGAGGAGAGAAGTCATGCTGAGGTCATTGCTGATCATCTGGTGAACTGGCTAAGAGAGAGAGGAGCAGACCAGACCCTTTTGGCCATAGGAGGTGACAGTACTAATGTGAATACTGGCTGGGAGGGAGGAGGAGTAATGCATTATGTGGAGGCCAAGCTTAGCAGGAAGTTGGTGTGGATTGTCTGTGACTTGCACACTGAGGAGCTGAGTCTCAGACACCTGGTGACTGCACTGGATGGCAAGACATTGAGTAACAAGAAGTGTTTTGGGCCCCTAGGGAAGATGTTAGACACTGCCACTGAGCTGAAGATCAACCCAAACTTCACGAGGATCACTGTTGGTCCTCCTCTACCCCATCTCAGTCAGGAGGTAGTTGAGGACCTCAGCACAGACCAATCATATGGCTACAGAATCATCACTGCCATCAGATCGGGAGAGGTACCTCAGAGTCTAGCTCTCCTGGAGATTGGGCCAGTCTGTCACAGTAGGTGAGAATTGCCAGTGAGAAAATTGCCATTGGGATAACTGCCAAAATGTGAAAACTGCCCGTCAGAAAATTGCCAAGCGGAAAATTACCAACTGAAATAAGGGAAAATTTCATTGGAAGAAGTTGCCATTGGCATAATTGCTAGGAGAAATAATTTATGAATAACCTTTCGGATTAAGTACAAGATTAAACTTAATTTGAGGATTGAAAAAAAGGCTTTAAAATTTAAAAATTATTAAAATTACACTAAACTTTATTATAAAAATAGTAAATTAAGTTTACATTATAAGTTGGATATTTGAAAAGGTAACATATATTTAACTTAGACAAGATAACCCTAAAATACATGAAGATTATATGCAATGGATCTTAAATATGACATTTTATCGTTCCCATTGTACTTTGCAACGAAATTCTTTATTCTGGAATTTATATCCCTGTATTTTTTTCTCATATGAAATGAATCACCTCGTTCGTGTTGTATTCTCTTTGTTTTCGTCAAACTTTCTTCATTTTTTAAGAAGTTAATTAGCTTTCAGATATTAGGGTGCGAACTGGGTGCACACTGTTTTGTTTAAGACGTTATGGAAAGCTTCAATACTGTTGTTGGTACGAGGCAACAAATTCTCCAATCGGGAGTAAACATTCCAGAGAGGTAGGAATTGGGAACATGGGAGTGTCTCTTCTTCTATTAAGACGCATTTCTCTTTCAATTCCAATATAAGTAAATTCAAAATATGAAATAAATTCTTGTGGAATGTCTACATCTCCAGAGAGCTCCTCAAAAGCATCAATAACATCTTGGCATGGGACAAAGGCGAGAGCTGAAAAATACCGCATCTTCAAACAAAATTCACCGTCGTTGTGGTATTGTTGTCGTAATCCCAAGTCAACAATTTTTCTGTACACAGACTGGCAGAAATGGAAGAAGCAACCATCATGGTGAGCATGTGGAAACGCACTTATAATTCCGTTGATGGACGCTTTTTCAAAATCACTCATAATGTTCTCAAGGTCATCATGAACTAATTCTTTAATTTGGGCGTAAAAATTTCTGTAAGTAACTTCAGTCTTGTTGGATAAGAATGCAAAGACACGGGGAATGCTGAAATTTTCCATTTGTATGTGAATTGTTAGAAGTTGATAATACATTTCTGGAGCCACTTTAAAGGTGCCATCGACCGCCCAGTTTTTGTACCTTTTTAGATCATGTAAACCATCGTCTGTCGCAAAAATTAACATTCGATTTGCATCGTCGATCTCAGAGTCGTATTGAAGAAATTTTTCGCCTGAATCAAGCTTTTGAAATTCAGTCGGTATACTATAACCTGTCCTTCCGGATGGAACAGATGGGAAGTTGCGCGCTTGTTGTCTCCAGTTACGAACATTTCTGCTCATGTGATTCACATTTGTTAGTTGAGAAAGAGCATATTCATCCAGCGATAAAGTACATTCAGAAATCAATGAACGACTCGATTGATGGGATACTGCAGCTTTAGCTTTCAATATTCCATGAACTTTTTTGGCATCAACTCTGTCTTTGCTTGCTGAATGGTTATGCTCATTCACTGATTTTATCACTTCATAATTGTATGTAATTGACTTTGTGTGTAATCTTGCTTTGCAGCTCTTTTGTTTTCTTGCAATACATTCCCAATATATTACTGTACCACTTTTGTTACAACCATTTTGGTGGTACATATACTGTAGTTCATCTACAGCTATGTCTCGACCACGTTCACTCTTAATTATAGACACCATCTTGGGTAAAAATATTTGCGACCATTTGACACTGATGAGAAGAGTGAAATGAATCCTGACTCGAAAATTCAGCTTTTTATACAAACGCGGCCGCAGGTTTATTCCAGAATTTTCCGCCTGGCAATTACTATCTATTTTTTTAATAAAATTTAGTGTAATTTTAATAATTTTTAAATTTTAAAGCCTTTTTTTCAATCCTCAAATTAAGTTTTATCTTGTACTTAATCCGAAAGGTTATTCATAAATTATTTCTCCTAGCAATTATGCCAATGGCAACTTCTTCCAATGAATTTTCCCTTATTTCAGTTGGTAATTTTCCGCCTGGCAATTTTCTGACGGGCAGTTTTCCCATTTTAGCAGTTATCCCAATGGCAATTTTCCCAATGGCAATTTTCCCACTGACAATTTTCCCATTGGGAATTTTCCGCGCACGGGTCACCACGGCTCTAAGGTTCTGCAGATTGTGGATTTCCAAACATGGGCTGAAGGGTAGGAACCTGAAGAATCTGAGGATAATTGTGGAATTCATAGTGGGAGTCTACATGCCAAACTGGTTCAACATCACGTTAAATCACAGCTGGGTGGAGGGTCTCAGGCATGTACTGTACCAGCTGGAGCTGCTCAGAAGTAGAAGAAGGAGGTGATAGGAATAGTGATGCCTACAGTGAAGAGATCAGCCTGGTATGCACACTCTGAGGCTGTGCTCCAGGCCATGCTGTGCAGTGAGGTGGAGGAGGAGAGGAGGGAGGCAGTGAAGAGGATACTGGAAATCAGAGGTGAAGGAGATGAGGACACACAGGTAGGAGACTGAAGTGTCAGACCCAGGAAGACTCCTGACATCAACCCAGATGCCACCAAACTCTCGGAGCTTATTGACTGGAACTCTGGCGTGACTGAGCCTCCTCTGACCTGTTCCCTCACCACTGCTGCAATCGAGGAGTTTCTGGATAGACCAATGGAAGTTCCTGCATGGCCCTCACACACACAGTCAGTAGAGAGTAGGGCGGATCGAAAATGAGGTTTTTAAACTTTTTTTCGAAATTCAAATATGGCTAGTGCGGAATATATGTAGGTGCTATAGATAATGACTGTGCATAAATATTAGTCCTGCGAAATTATATCTTCAGGTGCACAAAGCCGTCGAAAAAAGTGAAATATAATGATTTTCTTATATTCTGCATTAGTACAATAACTGAAACTTACTTGTTATTATTATATATTAAGTGTTCCAATTACCAAAATAGTTACTGAATTACGCAGCTCTTAGTTTATTTAGATCAATGTTCTTTTGATTAATGATCTAAATAATCCAGAACTCACCACGAGGAGGTGGCTGCGTGTCGAGCTCCACCCATGCCCTCCCAACCACCCATCCTTGCGCATGTTTTTTTCTATTAACGTTTTATTTAAACTTTATATTCAGCTTTACTTTCGAATGATGGCATTTTTTTACGTGACTGAAGTGTTGATCTTATGAAGCCATCTCGCGCGTTCAATCCAAATACTTTTGATGATGCTTCAGTCACTAATTTTACCATTCTTTCTACTACTTGGGTATGACAAGGGAATTTCTCGAATGGAGGGGTACTCTTGTTTTCTATGAATTCTTCAATCTCATTTTCTGTCAGGTGTCTTGTCACAGGTGGTTCAGTGACAATGCATTTTTGCCAATTAATTAAATCAGTATAATCAGTAGCTTCAAATTGAATAACAGGTACTGTGAAACGCCTCACAACTTTTTCCTTGTTTGTTTGCCTTGCTTTCTTTATTCGCCTCCACGCTAATTCTCTTATGGCGCTGCGGTCATCATGAATCATTGATGCTAGAATATTTTCTGGATTTGCAAAAAATGCATTTCTTTGTATGACAGGGTTTACAATATCCTTTACTTCGTCATTCAGTGTTCTTGTTAGTTCAATAGTTTTGAAAACATGTTTTGAGCCATTGACAAAAGACGTACTTTGCTTAATAGAAAACCACATTGGGATGTAGACCTTCATTATAAAAGAAGCAATGTTCATGAGGTTCTCAGATGGACTTACAGTTGAAACGTATAGACGAAGCAAACGATTTGCTGTAGTCAGCCATCGTGAATGTGCCATTTTGCCTGGACTACGATGAGCAAGATCTGGAGAGCAATATCCCTTTGTTATGGCCTGATGAATATCAATTAGATATTTTTGGTCGGTGCTAAGATCTTCACAGTCTACAGTTGGTTCCTCAGCATCAATCCTTTCAAACTCGACAATAGGAAGACTCACAGTTCTCTAATTCCCTGCCAATAGGACCGGTGAATCCGCGGGGGCCAGATGTTTTTCCATCCAGCTTTGCAACTAAATGGCGTAATGGCAATTCATTGGCATGGAGCTGGCACACTAAATGTCGAACTGGCTTCTTCAGCTTCAATTCTATAAGCCTTATAACGCCTCCCTTTTCTCCAGTGTTGACTGCTGCACCATCGCATCCAATGGCAACAAGGTTTTCCAGGTTCATGTCATTATTTCCAATATACTCAAACATTCCTTTACATATTTCTTCAGCTGATCCAGAATTCACAGAATAATGGCCCAAATAATCTGAACCAGGTTCTCTCACTAAAGTGATATGTCCTTCTGTTACCTTCTTCTGATATACTTTGGACTCTTTTTTTTTTCTTGGAAGAGTGTAGAATCTTTTCGACCATCAAAATAGATTCCTCTGATTGGGACCTGATTTTGATCTTTCATAATTTCTGATCTCTTCTTTTGTCTTTCTCTTCTGATTTTACTCCTATCCACTACTTCAGATGTATTGTCAATAGAAACTTCTCCAATATCTTGCAATACTGCACTAACAATGAATGCTGCAGCTCGATCTGAAACTGCAGTCCTGTCACAAGCAGTAGCCACTGAAGGTAGATTTGTAGTTTTCCTTTTCTTGAATAATTGTTCTTCAGGTTGTTCGAGCTTTCTCTTCGAGCTAACTGGCTCTGGAAATGTATCGTCTGATATTTCGCCAGATTCACTTTCACTATTTGATGTCGATGATGATAATTCAACATTTGTATCCTGCAATTTCTCCTGTGAAGATTCTTTGGTGAGCCTCACAGCTTCTTTTTGCTTTCTTAGCAACGTAGATGCTTTTTTCTTTGAGAGTGTAATATCTACTCTATCAATAAACAGTTTTCTTTCACTCCTTTGATCTAAGAGGAACGTCACTTCTTCCTTTGGAACCGTTTTTTCTTTGGGACAAGAACATTGTGTTAGTACTTTGCACTTGCACGCTGCAATGTCAAAAAGTTTCGTGTGTGCTTCTTTTTTGAACATATCAATCTTTGCTTTGTAAGCTTCAGAATTTTTTCTGCTTTGGTATGGCTTCATAATGACACGATACTTTTCGTGGTAGCTTCTGAACATTGTTTCAATTCGCCTGTCTGACAGAATTGGGACGGAAGCACTTTCCCAAATTGTTTTCAATTTATCAACAACTTGTTCTAATATTTGAGATATTGAAGGATCTTTATTAGTATTCTGTTTCAAATCGTTTCTTACAAACAAGTAATATTTAAAAACTCCTTCGTATGTAGGAAGATTCCCGTGCCACAAATCTTCCCCCATACCAAACATGGGGCACTCAGTTGAGGCCCTGGTTGATTTTGCACAAACTCGAGACATTTTGAAAGTATACAAATCTGAAAAAGAAAGAGCTAATATCAATTATACGTTAATTTCAGTTAATAGTACATGGCAAACTTAGGGCAACACAATACAGAAATGCAAAATATATAAGAAATATAGTTTAGACTATCTGAGTAACGCCAACAACAGAACACCCACCTGCTACGAGAGCGACAGCTACACTGAACCGAGATACTCACGTGACAGCTGAGTGAGCTGACTATAGAAAACTGTTTTTAGAGAATAGAAACTTTTTTTAAAGGTTGACTGAGCTATTTTTATACAAGTGTGAATAAATTCTTGTCTATTGTGCATCGTGGACTCTTCTGTAATTATTGGTTAAAATCTGCTTTTTTCAATTTTTTTCAATATTGAAGGTCATTGTGGCACCTGAAGATATTAATGTTATGATTTTAAATTTATACCAGCTTATGTCCTCACTACTCCACACATTTTCCACACTAGCCAATTTGAAAATTCGAAAAATGAGTTTTTCACTCCGCCCTAGTAGAGAGGTGTGTAAGGATGACAACTGAAGCAGCACAACACGTTTACTCACAAGAGAGGAGGGAGGCGTACATCAGTGGCCAGGTGGCCAGTACGGAGCTCATGTCCAGGAACAAGAGCAAGGCAGACATAAGTTTTAATATTGAAATACAATCAAAATGTCTTTAATTGTATGTATGTAAAATGTAGTTATATATGGCATCCTTGGCAAAGTTCAAAAAACCTATCTATATTTCTAAGTTTTAATATTGAAATATAATCAAAATGTCTTTAATTGTATGTAATGTATGTAAAATGTAGTTATATACAATAAAAAAAAATACTTGCAAAAATTGCTGATTTTTCGTAAACTTCAACTTCAAATATAAGTAGCTAGGAGTGGTCAAATCTGGATTTTAAAGCCATATTTCGATTTAGCACATAAAAATGCATCATTTGGTCACTAGTAGTCTTTGAAAATCTAACGATTTCACTTTGCTGCCTAAAATTGACACACTCTAATACTACGTAGTGTGTACTATGGTAGTCGCGATTAAAGTAATTTAAGTCAATTAATCATATCTTACAAATTTGTAGTCAATGCAAGATTTACTTACTTATAAAGAAACGGAATTATTTATGGGAATTGAATTTTTTCCCCTTCCTTCCCTGGGGAAAATGGCCTGCCGCTGTGACCATGACCTTTTGACCTACAGATTCAACACTAAATAATTTCTCTTACTTGCCCACGCGGGATTTCACCAATCCTATCGTCCTATCGAGTTGCAACAGAAAGCGGCAGTCAAATAATTTTTGACTAAGAACCTTCATTCTTTGACAATTTTTTTTTTTTTTTTTTTACTTGTCTATGATTTTTACGTTTCAATTTCACTAACCAAAACCGCATCGCTTTCTTGACGTTTTTCTTGGTTGAGGCCCAACTCCCGGGAATGTTGGTGAGATATATATATCAGTGGTGGGCGCGGTACCAAAACTTGGGGGTGCGTTACGCGGTACTGCGGTACCTCAGCATGCCCAGTGCGTTACGCGGTACTGCGGTACTTTTTCAGGTCCCCCTGGTGCGTTCCGCGGTACTGCGGTACTGCACACAAGAACAACACAAGTAATAAGCACATATTTTCAGAAATTGCATATCGGCGATTTCGCACCTGAACTTTCTGCCATAATGGCTAAAAATCGATCTTTGTCACAGAAATGTAACACACGTGCAACCGCTCAAAAGCAAGCACTGCACTGAGGCATTGTGATAGGATGGCAACGTAACATGTTCTGAACGAAAACTTAACGTGTCTAGAGTTAGGCTGATGCAACACACGCAGCATTCGTCTTACTGTACTCCTGTAATAAGGTTTACTTCAAAAAAAGTGTTAATTTTTTGAAAAGTCGTGTTTGTCGGTACCGCGGAAAGTACCGCGGGAAATTTGAATGCGGTAGCGGTACTGCTGTACTTTCAGCGATCCTTTGCGGTACTGCGTTATGCGGTACCGGTTTGGTAGTGCGGTAGTACCGCAGTACCGCAAAAAATACCGCAAGTGCCCAGCTTTGATATATATATATATATATCACATGTGCGTATATCTGCGTAAGTGAGGGTCCGACTTCTTTAAATCCATATATCTAAATAAAATAACTAACCAAAACTAATTTACCCTAACCTAACCTTAGCGCCATCGAACCGAAAAGAGTGTGATAAGTGTTTGGGATACAATTGAGGGTTGGAAGGTTGTTTTCTCTTGAGACTTTAAATAGCGAGGTACTCGTTAATCAAGCTTAACCGAATTTAACTTAACCAAGCATAACTTAACCTAATCAGGACCAACATATCTTTTTTCCGACAATAAAATTTTTATAGATTTTTTTTTTTTGCTCCGCAGTACCAAAAATGTTACTTCACACAAAAAATTACCCCCACTACTATCACACACCCGACCTCACTCATATCCAGTTGCCTACACACACACACACACACACACAAATTACGTTTCTCCTACGGAAGCTCCAGTAAAGATAATTGCAAGCAAAAAATTGGTTTGATATGAAGCAGGCCGAGATTTATATATATATATATATATATATATATGGGTTGTTGCAAAAGTCTTGGTATATTTTCGGGATTTTTTTTTTACCACAATTTTAAACAGAAATATTATTTTAAAGGAAACGTAAATTTGTCCAAAAAAAGAGAACTGGAAAATACTGTTTGTTAGGTGCAACGTCATATTCATTTTTCTACCATTAATTCATATCATCATTGCTTCGAGAGTTTTCGTGTTGTCTGAGGAAGTCAAATTTTGTATCGCGAACGCTGCATTCGGTGTGGCGTCGCGTCTGTTTGTTGATGTCGTTCGGGACGTCAAACGTCAGCTCAATAATTCTGAAATCAATATCGATGATCCGTACAATCCTGAAATCCTTACAACACCCCTTACTTGTTACATTTGGCAAAAGTTTTCTCATCCTATAAACGTTTTCATATTAGTTTGGAACCTTTCTCGGGTGAATAAAGTTTTACTAAGCCAGTGCCTTCATGGATGATTAGTTACCGACACATAAAAACTACAATGTTTGTCAAATTACAAACGGCTTAAATTAAGTGATATAACCCGTTCCTTCGCTTTATCTGACTCGTTTATACGAAAAATTTGACTCGCAAAATTAAAGAACAATTTATCGGTAAACAATTTTTCACGTATTTTCTCTTGACAATAAGCTTGATAAACTGATGTGACGAAATTTACTTTTTATATACAGCGGAGTCGATAAGACTCAGCTCGTAAATCTCTTTTCGAACCAGCCACCAGCAGTAAAGAATGGTTGAAAAAAAAAGTATACGCAAGATTTAGCGCTCCAGTTTTCTTTCTTCCTTTAATGTATAACTATTATAAACTCTACCTTTCTTTTATCTTAAACTGGAGCTATTCTTAATCGTTATTATCATAATCATACCGGTTCCATCAAATATAATCGATATATAATAAGAGTGAGTCGGTAATCGCGCAAAATTCGTTTGTTTGACATTAAATGGCGCCTCTCTGATGATTTTGGGGAGAAACGATTAATGAGGGTGAAGAGCATTATCTCCGCTCCCCTTCATTTTCTTTCATTCATCATTCGGGTGAAAATATGAGTTCATTCTGCTACGAAACATTCTAATTACCATTACAGTATTAAACTTCTCTAATGACCGATAACAACGAGGAATTTAGAATTCATTTTAAGATTTGGTGGAATTATTATAGCCTATTAATTGCGCTTGGAAAGTTCATTTCCCTCGTCATTTCGACGTGAAATGTCATTATAAACAGTTTTCTACTCATAACATTTCCTTATGGGTATTTCGTAAGTAACTGTAACACAAATGGTCTTTCGTAATAATAATAATGAGTGAGGAAGACCAGAAAAAGGTATAGCGCTCGGGCCAACTAATGCGATGCGACCCATTGCTTTAACTCTTGTATCATTATTATTGGGCTTCAGATTTTTGCATTTTTGCATGCATATTTAGCAATTTTTAAATGCATACAAATCCGAAGCCTAATTATTACCAACACCATCGGGAGTCGAACCCCAGACCTCAGTGATTTCAATTCGCTTATAGGAATGCTGCGGATGCTGACAACCTACCTCGTAACTTAGATATGTGGGGTCCGAAATGTTACTCCGACCGAGGAAGACTCAGAGAAGTGCCTTAATTAGTGAAATCTGAACTCTGGACGAAGACTCGAACCCAAGACCTTCAATTTAACGGAACAGCGACTTACCACAAGGCTACTCTGGTGAGTGTCTTTGAAAGAACGCTGCATTGTACCATACAAGTTTGTACAATCGATTCAAAAGGTCCTGTATTAAAATTCTACGTTTCTTACCAATATTTATCGGTGAGAAAAATGGAATTTAACCACATAACGTTTTTAATCGACTGTATAGTTATGGCCAAAAGTTTTGCATCACGTTAGAATTTTTTTTAATGAGGTTAAGTATTTACAGAAATTACCTACGAATATACTGAGGTATTTTAGGTAATGATAATAAATGTAATAACGCTTGTCAACATTTGTGAACATCCTCAGAAAAACTTTGTTTTATTTATTAAGTCATTTATCATTTATTATGTCATATTTTAAATTTTTTTGCGGTTTCTTGATAAGTATATTAAAACCACAAAATGGTACTGAATTCAGTACATTAACGGCACATCATTTATTCAAAAGCAGGATGCGGGTTTCATTTGACTTTATCAACGAAAGTTTCCGTTCATGCAAAACTTTTGGTCAAATCTGTATATGTCGTAATTAGTTTTCCCGGTGCTTTCGTTTAACGTCTAACGCGGAAAATAAAAGAAGATGCCTTTTTTTTCTTTACATATAGAGTAAATTCACTCGCGAAGCATTTTCTTGGCTGTGTATTTGCGATCTTTAAACTTAAAAATAATTTTAGTAGTATATTTTTACCGTTTCCTTAATAAGCTGTCAACATCATCTTAACTTTTCGAACTTCTTTCAAGCGAGAATTATTCAAATTATTCAACAATGGAAACACATTAAGTGAATTAACTACGTTTTCAGCGATTGATTTTGGACAGAAAGAAATTTGAAATTTATTTGAGAATTTGTAACTTTCAAATTTTAAATAAATGATGATGATAATAATAACAATAATAATAATAATAATAATAATAATAAAAATGGAAACACTTAAAAATTAATTTTTTTAACCCCTTCTCGATAACTCAGGATCAACAATTACATTAAAAAGCGAGCCGTATCGTCGGCAGGGAGAGTGGCAGTGGCGGGCCAAGACTACTGGAGCTTCATTTATTACTTACGTAATTATAATCATTTATACAATTTACTTAATAAAATCCATAGGTTAGATATAGGCCTTAATACGGTACAATTTTTTTTCAGGCGTTTAAAGACATTTTGAAACTAGACGTGAGGATACGAGCGCTCTTCCGAAACATTAACTTACTTTATCCTTTAACAAAAGCAACAAACTATACAATTATTAAACAACTTTTAATAAATTTAATTAAATGAAATTATAGCTTCAAATATTGCTTTTAAAACTTGATAAGTCATTTTTCAGAATTAAAATGTATACTTTTTCAAGCAAAGGTGAACCAAACCGGCGGGCCAGACAACGGTCGTTCGGGGCCATCACTTGCCAACCACTGTCCTATACAGAGTTTCTCTCTCTCTCTCTTCATATAACTTATGTATCTTGCCTTCTCTATATTTTTTGACCGTGTAACCTCTTCGATCGTTTGACCTTCTTGCCAGGGAGGACATCTTCCATATTTGTCCCACATTCTAAGTTTTGATGTATGGAAGACAAATGTCTGCTATAATTCGCATTGTTCCTTCTCAACCTTCACAAGTTATTCCTTTGAGTCTGTTAAACGAAGGACTTACGAAATATACTGAGGACTTAAACTGTGTTCCTCAAGGACATAACGACGCTTTGTAAGTAAACGATTTTTTTCTGACTAACAAATATAGGACACCATAAACGGTACAAGGATTCCTCTTATAATTTGCTGTATTTGAAGCAAAACAAAAATAATATATATTTATATGTATATAGGGCTACGTCGCAGCCAATGCCGTAACACCGCTTCCCGTTCATCAGCGAAGTTAAGCGACATTGGGTCTGGGTAGTAGTTGGATGGGAGACCGTCCTCCGCGCTCAGATTATGTAGCGACCCGTGGTTCGGATCCCACGTAAAGCTGTAGATCCCCTCCCTCATATGACCTTAGATGTTGCGAAGGAGGTTAAACAACCCCGATCACATTAATATATATATATATATATATATACTGTATATATATATATAACGTTAAGTAAACTTACTATAAATATGGGTTTTCCCAGGGGTTTTCAAAGATTGTAATTATAATTCCTCCTCCTTTGATCCCCCCCCCCTTGAATTTTGTAATCCTCTTTACCCCTTAAACCTATGTAAGACGGTGAAATGCGATGAGAGCAAAGATTTAGGAATTAAGGGGATTTCCCTTAAAGTTTAATTGCTCAAGATAGGTGAAAAAACATACTCGCTCTCTCACTCCTTCCTACTTGCTTTATGCCTCTCTAGACAATTGAATAATAAGTTATAAGGAATTACAAAGAGTTATAAGAACAAGAGGAAGCCTCAAAGACCTTTCGGTCCACTCGGAGAGGTTCCTGTTATTAAATTAGTGCATTTTTTAATTAAAGAAATTTTATAGGAAAGAGAATAGAAAAAGTACCTTTACAATTATGCTGCGTACACATAGAAATCATATACTAGATAGTACCGTTGTATAAACTAACATAATAATATATTTGTAGTGGAGAGGAGGAGGCGACGAGCTTGACCTTCGTAAAATGAGGAATCATCGCACGAAATATTTGAAAGGTTGAAAGGTGGTTGCTATATCAACTACGTGGGATCATCACAAAAACCTCGAACATATGGTTTCGTTTTATACTAAATATAAGGTCGTAACATATATTCTGCTCAATTTTTTAGTTCATTCAGAACAAAAATTAAATGACTTATAAGGACAAATTTGCTCGAATTTTTAGTTTATTCACAACAAAAATTAAATGACATAATGACAAATTAATCATCAATATAATTCCCTTCTTTTTCTATAACCTTCTCCCACGTGTAGAAAAGTTTTTTATGCCAAGTTTGAAGAAGTCCCTTGGTTTCGAGTTAAAAAAAAAGCGATCACTTCGTTTTCGATAGCTTCCCTGGATTGCGACTTTTGTCCAGCTAGGTGGTGTTGCAGACTTCTGAATAAATGGTAGTCTGAAGGTGTGATGTCCGGAAAATAAGGTGGATGAGGCATTTTTTTTCAACCAAATGCCTCCAATTGGGCAGTGGTGATTCGAGCAGTATGAGGGCGCGCGTTATCCTGGTGGAATAGAACACCTCTGCGATTAATTAATGCGGGACGTTTTTCTTGTAATGCCATCTTCAATCGTTGGAGTTGTTGGCAGTAGACTTCAGCTCTGATTGTTTGGTTATCTGGTAGAAGCTCAAAATGAATAATTCCTCGCATATCCCACCAAACGCATAGCAAAATTTTCTTTGGATGGGGTCCATTCCTTGGCTGAGGTTCAGGCTTTGTTTCACGGCTAAGCCACTGATATCGACGCTTAATATTGTTATAGAAGACCCATTTTTCATCCCCAGTGACGATCCGATTCAAAAACGGTGCCTGCAGTTGCCGAGAATGCAGTGATGTGCAAATATCGATTCGATGTTGAAGATTCGCTTGTGACAAATCATGCGGAACCCATTATCCAACCTCCACTACTTTTCCTAACAGTTTCAAATGACGATGAATGGTCATATGGCTAACGCCGAGTTGCAGGCCAAGTTCTCTTACAGTTACCGTTGGGTTTTCCTCTACTGTTGCTTTCAGCAACTCTTCATCTAACTCATTTGGTCGTCCTGTTCGTTGATAATTATATAATCTTTCAAACTGAAGTCTCCATTTCTGAACTTCTCAAACAATCTCCTACACATCCATTCGCTCACATCATCATTTCCATATACTCTTTGAATGTTTCTTGCGGATTCACTAGCGTTAGATCCTTTATGGAACTCATACAGCATCACATGTCGAATATGCTCTTTCGTGGGCTCCATGTTTTTTCAATTACTGTAATATCGGAGGGGTGGCGTTGTAACTGTATGAAAAACACCAGAGAAACATATTCATTAGCCTAATCCTACACTAGCCTAAGTCATTCTGTATCGTGATAAAACGTGCGAACCTGAAGCCGCGTGTATTTTGCAACATTTCTAAAACTATTTCACATTATCTTGATGTTATTCTATTATCTATCGTCCGTTTTCTAATCGAGCAGAATTTATGTTACAACCTGATATTTAGTTCTGTTTACCGAAGTATTGAGCCGACAAAGACACCATAGAATTTATTTTATAGGGGAAGAAATTACCGCAGATGGAGATACTAAATGTCTTAAGTTCCAATTTAAAACCATTATTTCTTGTCGGATTGGTATTAAATGAGAATAATTTCCTGTAATCTACCCTATCTATTCCATTGAGTATTTGAAAACCTGAATAAGCTGAACGCGCAACCTGCTCTCTAAAGTAAACAGATTTAAGCGTTCTAATCTACGTTGGTAGTTTTTAAGTCTCACTAAAGGTATGAAGACCCAAACTGCATACAATACTCGAGTTGATGTCTAACTAGTGACTTGTAAAGAGACATTACAATCCCCTTGTTTCTAAATTGGAGCTGTTTTTTTATTATAACCTTGTGTTTTTAACCTTTTAACTGCTCCATTTCAATGCCATATGTCAAATATTAGTGATGATAATAATTGTGGATAAGGTAGAATGCATGGTGAAAAATTAATAAATTACCCGCCTTACGAAGTCCGTTATACAGTTTTCTCTGTGCCTAAAAGAACGGATTTTTTAGCACAGACGTATATAATTCGCAATTGGGTATAAAACACAAAATAATGTTATGCATTTCATTTACAGGTAATGCATGGTAAAGGAAAAATATGTATATATTTTGCTCAATTAATTATTTTTGCAACATTATTTTCTGTGCATCTTGTATCTTCGGTAATGGTTCAGAATATGGGCGCCACTTAATTAAGCAAAATTTTGAAAAATACCATAGAGACAAAGTTGTTTCTCTCATTAAAATACGTTGATTGCATGTATCGCATAGTAAAAAAAACGAAGTTAGAAAATTACAAAAAAATATATATAGCTACTTCAGTGCTTTTTGGGTATGAATCTATGAAATTTTGAGTTGGCAACCCTACTATCGTTCATTCACTTCAGTTTGAAAATGGCTTCGGTCTGTGATGGATGTGCGGTGACACTAGTATTTTTGGTAATTGTTACGCTAACCTAACCTAACATGAATATGTTATTGCATTATCATTTGTATAATGAGCCCCCGTAAAGATCACGCATCACAAATTGATCGGTATAGGGTTTTATATTTAAACCTAGTTACTTTTTATGGTAACGGTTCAGAATAGGGGCCACCTCAATTTTTGTTTTTTCCTCCAAAACATGCTAAAACCATTGGTTTCCTGTTGTTTAGGATAAATCTGACCATCGCTATTATAGTAAATTATTGCTTGTGCTGTGTTCCCCCACCCAAAACCCCCGGTTCCCACGGTAGTCCCCCAGATTGTAAGAGGGGTTGGGGGGGTGAAACCACTTCAAGCAATAATTTACTGTAATGGCGATAGTCACATTCATCCTAAACAACAGGAAACCAATGGTTTTAGCATGTTTTGGTGGAAAAAACACAAAAATTGAGGTGGCGCCCCTATTCTGAACCGTTACCGTATCTTCAACAGTAAGATTTAGTATCATCCTGAAAGCTGGTTTTAAATTATATTAAAAATAATGCTAACGTCAAAGTGGTGCTACAGGCAGATGTTTTCACTTTGGTAGAACACTATATATATATATATATATATATATATATATATATATATATATATATATATATATTTAATATAAAGTTAAATGAATATTGCTTATAATAAGATTTAAAGATATATTTGTATCTTAAGACGGAATTTGTTTTAAATAACTCGCTGTTTGGAATAAATCCTTGTAAAGAATGCTGTTTGAAATGTAGAAATCATTTGGTATGGAGTAAACAAAGTTATTTCACATATTTATTTAACCTTGCCAATAAATATACATGAAGAAACATAAACAAATAACTAAGAAGGATTGGTCTGACACAATTAAGGTGGGTAATACGTACATAATAAAGAACTTCATTATATGGAGAGCATCTTTCTATTAAATATATACAGATTAAATAAATAGCGCGATCTGGCAACTATTTTTCTGGATTGCTTCGGCTAAATAAATAAATAAATAAATAATTATATATATATATATATATATATATATATATATATATATATCTATATATATATATATATATATATACTGCCTTCCAAACACCATATCATAACATTACCGTGGAAAATAAGATGTTTTAATGGTATTCGCTGTTTTAAATTACTATTTTTATAATATGGCTAAAAGATAAATTTATATATTAAGACGGAATTTGTTTTAAATAACTCGCTGTTTTGAATAATTCCCTTTATTTTAAAAGGCGAAAAAATAAGTTAGCCCTAAATTAAAATCTATTTTTAATATAAAGTTTAATGAATATTATTTATAATAAGAATTAAAGATATATTTGTATCTTAAAACAAAAAATTTGTTTTTGTATTAAATTTGGTTTATCATATTCGAGCTTTTGTTTAAAAGAGCGCCTCCCTCATAACACAATAAATTAAACTATTGGTGTTGTCGTTTTTTGAGACCTTGTTGGTTTACCCTGGTCCCATAAGTGTATTTGTTTATGCTTAATAGCTTTGTCTATTATTTGGGTCGTTTTTTTTTAGACCTTACAGGTCTATTGGTGTTGGTGCTGTGCTGATGGTTGTGGGGTTATGGGAAGTAGTTTAAGGATGGCATATGTATTTTGTTGTTTTGGTGGTTGTACGGTAGTTAGTCTAAGGAAGGCATGCTCGTATATATTTTGCTATTGGGATAGAACAATTCTCCTTTACATGCATCTATTTATATATATATATATATACATATATATATACACTCCTTCAGATTAAGTCTTCTATCTCGTCAGGGAATGTCTGTTTGTTGGTTTGTTTATGGAGGAAATTTTTTTCTTTTTTAGTTTGTGGGCCGAGCATTTCCATTAATATATATATATATATATATATGAAAATTATTTCACGAAGGTAACACGTGAAAAATATTTATGATGAATAAAACCACGAAGGAAAGGAAACACAAAATGGTGCTCAAGCGCTTTCGTCTAATGACATCCTCAGGAACACTGAAGTACATAAAAAGGTTAAGCCTATATATAGGTTACAGAAAGAAAAAAAAGAAAAAATAAATAACATACATACACACACACACACATATATATATATATATATATACATACATATCTATATATACAAATACATACATACATACATACATACATACATATATATATACAATAAACAGAGAAGTAAAAATAATAAAAAATTATAAAAAATTAAAAATTAAAACCTTAAAAGATTACCAGTGAGGCGTACAGATTTGTAAGGAAAAATATCGATTTTTAGCACAAGATCAAATGGATTATAAAAATATATATATATATATATATATATATTAAGCCAACTGGCTGATTAAGACTTCTAAGCCAACTGAGGCTGCCAAGAGCTTCAGTATGCGTCGAGATATGCCACTGAAAAGACCTTCTCTCTCCTCCTCTCTCTTAGGTTACCTTCCTAGGTCAGGTTAGGGCACCATTTTGGGGGGAGGTCATTCTCCTGGGCGTCCCTTCAACCCCTCTCCTCCATTCATGCAGTTTGGGGGCTAAACCTCCTCCCACTTACTTGCATACCCCAACCCCTCGCGGGTGCCAACCCCCTCCCCCCCTTTGCCCCTTTGCAACAATTGATCAACATTACATTGCAATTTGCACTCTAACATTTTGCGGTCATACTACTAATGGTATGTAGAGTTTGTTGTCAGATTTAAAATTAACTTTCGTTAAATAAAATTATTTTTTTATAAAATAAACAGATTTAATTTATTATTTTTTTCAAAAGAGCGAAAGAAAATTTGATGTTTTTGTCATTTCGATTTTAATTTATTATTTTTTATATGACAAAATTTTAGTAATAGGAAGGAGGTTTTTAGGGGTGATTCGGATGATCACTGGGTGGGATGGTGGTAACAAATGGCAAAAATTGTAGGAAATTTATAACAATTTCGGAACCTTTCTTTTTACAGAAAAAAAAGCATATATATATATATATATATATAATATATATATATACATATATATATATATATATACACACACAGGGTGTTCAAAAAGAAACGCAGGCCATTGGAGAATGCATATTAGGGTTATAACGTTTTTACAACCTAATATTCCTGTACTTTAATTCGATGAACTTTTGCCTAAAAACAAAGAAATGAACTTTCATTTTAATATCTTTTTAGAAAAGGTCACCCCGAAATCAAAAAATCGATTATTGCATACGTAACTTTATTGCATATTCCATGTAATATAATAAAAGAACTCACAACATAATCGTTATAATACTTGTACATATATTACTGCTTATTGCTTAGAATAAACCGAAGTTGCAGTTTGTTTTTGGTTCTGCAGGCAGCATACAGTTCCTGCATAACTTTGATTGCACGTTCTGCCCACTGATTACTTCTTGGTATCTTGAGTGGGGATGGCTCCTGCTTCCAGTGATTTTCCTATGAGTTCAATGCTTTTTTGTAAGGTTTCAATATTTCTGACAAGTTCTTGAAGTCATTTTCATTGTACATCTGATTAGTAAACCAATATTCTGCCCAGTTGTATGAAATGAATCTGCATACCTTCTTCAAAGTCTTCCTTGTTGTAGGTATAAGAATAAATGCAAGGATTGCTGATGTTTGGAATTTTCTGAAAGTTAATCAAAGGAAAATTCCCTTTTTCTTCAAAGAATCTAAACACCCGTGTTAGATGGTACAAAAACTTAATATCATCTCTCCATCCTGATTTCTCGAGGACCTCTTCTGTTCCATTAACAACTGTGCCTTTAGTTCTTCATAATTCTTCACCAGTTGGGATACAAATGGATATTCGATGTTTGGAGAACTGGTGTTAGCACCAAGATCTTCGTCCATTACCAAACGGAGAATCCTGTCCAGAATGTGATGCTGACAACTGATAAATTGTGGTTTGCAGATACCCTTCTCTGAGAACATTCGTTGCAATTTGACAACAACTCCACTCTTTTTCCCAGTGTTAACACTTGTTGTATCAGCAACGATCATCTTTATTGCATTCCATAAGGTGTATTCATCAATAACTTTTGCAATTCCTTCAGCAATAGTTTCAGCCTTGCCATCTTTCAGACGCAATGCATCCAATTTTACTTAGGTTCTTTCATTTTTAAGTACCACTACTTGATACTCATTTTCCTCAATGCGCTTTCCATCAAAATGTAAAGACCACTCTTCCATCTGTAAATTTTCAATCATTTCCTCCTTCAATTTAGCAGCCTCTTTGTATGCTGACTTGTAAATTGCTGCTTGACTTGGTGTTGGAATGTCAATACCATCAAGTGACAACTGTTTGCATATTTTAGCGGCTTTACTTGTTGATACTCCTGTGGATGTCACCAAGTTGGTTGCAACTTTACTTTTGTTATGTCTTCTGGTTGGTGGAGTAATACTCTCATCTTCATCTTCATGCTCGCTCTCTTCAGATTCAGTACCACTACCACCAGATACATGATTGTAAGATGTTGATGCTGATTCAGCAGGCAATTTTCGTCTCTTTGAAGGGTGAATCGTTTCTTCACTTGCAACTTGACCTGTAGAGTACCCCACTTCTCCTTTGCTTTCCACTTGAAGGTGGTACAGTCGTTTGTCTTCCGAGGATAACCACTGGCCATTTACTTTAGTGATATCAAAAAGTTCATTCAGGGCATCATATTTTCCCCTCCTGACACATTCATCATAAGTCTTCATCACCTTGTCAAGCTTTGCTCGTATTACTTGATCTGACACATGCGGAAAATTCAATTTATTCTTCCATAATTTTGTAACTTCTTTGGAAATTTCCACTATTCGCTCCTTTCTTCCTTTGATTTCTGTTCCAAGAAACTGGTACCGTCCAATGATTTGGATTTGGAGTGGCATTCTGCATTTTTCTTCTAGTGAAGATTCTTCTAAAGGCACACTTCCTCTTCTATGTGACTGCTGGAATCTCACCAGATTATTGGTCCAGATATCCTTGTTCTTCTGTATGGTAGTACCACTTTTCTTGTGTGACATTATATTGCTTCTGAAACAGGTATAAAAAGGTATTAAGTTGATTTGTTTGTTTGTTTATATATATATTATATATATATAATATCTATATAATATATAGAAATAATATAATAATTAGAGGGCAGATTTTTAGGTGAAAAAATATGACCAAATATTTATTTTTTAGGTGATAAAATTTTGGAAAATATTTTTAGAACATCCATAGAACGTCTCACGAAAATATTTATCACCAAATATTTTGGGCTCTATATATTTTTTGAGTTTGACTCCCCTCTACAAACATTCTGGATACGCTTTTGTTTACGTGTTTAAAATGGAAGAAAAATTCAACAAATTATTATGGTTAATAAATTTAAAAAATGTTCTGGAATGTTCAAGAGTGCAGAAGCGAATTCTACATTTCGCTACGTTTTTTAATTAAGCGAACATATTACAAATAATAAAAGCTTACCTGAAGTTGAGTTGAACTGAACAGTTGAGTAACTATTGCGCAATACTGGACACAAGTGATTCGGTTGATTTCATTTCGTGCTTTTATACAATTTGTGAGTGCATGAAGAACAATGTCGTGTGTTCTAGAATTTTCTTGTATGGGTGGATTGATATTAGTCATCGAATTTGAGCACCGGAAGTGATTTTTCGGGCGATCTCACGATATATTAGCGTACTGAAAAATTCGAAAATATTTTTTAGGTTAAAACCTAAAAGTCCGCCCTCTAATAATAATATATTTATATACTTATGAGTAGTAACGTAATATATGGTTATGGTGATTCAAACTTTCGATTTGGGGGGTGACCTTTTTTAAAAACTGAGAGTAATTAGGGTCTTTTTCATTGTTTTTAAGCAAAAGTTCATCGATTTATGATACAGGAGATCTTTTATTTGAAAAAAAGTCTAAAAGTTATAACCCTAATGCATATATTATTGTAACCTAACCTTTTTCTATTTTGTGCTGCGTTTCTTTTTGAACACCCTGTGTGTATATATATATATATATCACGAAAAGTATTTGGTAAATTTGGTGTTTGTGACAGAGTGCATGAAGCGCGTGTGTCCTCGACCATATGTGGATGAAGCATCCAAATTGTTCTTTACACGAGTGCAACATTTAAGAGGTCTCACATTTGGGTCTAATCTTCTATTTACGTATGAATGAGTGTCATTAAGAGTCGTTCGTCCGTTTGCGTTCTCATTAGGCGCTAAATTATCGTTCCGTTCCGAGTGGAGTATTTCCTGACTGTCCCCTAAATGTGGGGTTGGAACAGTGGTGCGCAAACATGAATTAACTTAATAAACAAACGAAACAAAGCCTAGATTTCAACGACGTAGATATATATGTGACGTAGATATATATATATATATATATTATAATGCAAACCTACAGGGAAAAAGAAAAATGATTCCAAGCTCTTTCGTGTATTCAGAAGTACACCTCGTCAGGGAATACAGAAAGACCTTGGAATCATTTTTCCTTTTCCCTGTGGGTTTGCATTTCATTCATTTCACGGGTTTAATTGTGAAATTCATCATATATATATATATATATATATATATTATATATATATATATATATATATATATACACACACACACACAGTACTGTTCAAATTTGGAAACACGATTGGCATATGGGTATTTATAGCCATCACCAGTTGTATACGTACATTTTGAATGAGTCAGTATAGTATAAAAAACGTACAAAATGTATATCAATATTTTAATGAATAATTGTATAGACAAAGATGTGTGTATATATATATATATATAGTGTGTGTGTGTGTGTGTGTATTTAATGTGTCTCTTTTTTTCTCCTTATGACAACTCGGACTCTGTTAATCATGCTGTAAGTGTATTCCTTTCCCACTGATGGTGGCATATTCATCCCAATATTCCGCAGATCTTTCCACAGTTGTTCAATATTAAATGGCTTTCGTTTATCCTTCTCAGCGTCTACATAGTCCTATATAGCCTCAGTTGGATTCATTTCGGGGCTTTGTGATGGCCATTCCATAAATTTTAGTTCTCCAGCGTCTTCCTTCCCTTTCAAATATGTTTTTACAATCCGTGCCGTGTGTTTAGGACCATTATCTTGTTGGGAGATGAACCCTTGTCCAATGAAACGCTTTCCGTTTGTGCCATGTAAGGAATTAAAGTCCTGCTGCAAACTACAATTCTGTTGTCTTCTATTTCTTGAGCATGTAACCTTCAAGTATTGGTCTTGAGATTTTGTCGTTTTTCTTGGACTTCATTTTCGTTGTTTGTCCTTAGTTGACCGTCTTTCAAGATGGCGTTTGATAGTGCCCCACACCCCTTTTACAGAAATGTTCAGTTTTTAACAATTTCTCTTATAGTATATCTTTTTTATATTAAAGTCACTATCTTTATACGAATATCTTCTGGTATCCGCCGTACTGGAGCCATTGCATTTGAAAAAATTGATTTAATACACACGTGAAAGAGTTCAAGGCATTCATTATTTTGATACATGATGTAGAAAACTAGGAATGCTTACAAAACACATGACATACACAACTATTTTACTGTAGTTAAGCAAAAAATAAAAAAATGGTGGCCTAAAATCGACTTTCAATGAAAAGAACAAGAGATTCTATACCTAAGTGATGCAGTTGTGAGAATGCTTTCCAAGTTAACCGATAACCTTGTAGATTACTGTTTATATTGCGCATGCGTAACGTGGACAAGTGAAATCCTCCTATTTAAGAACACTTGCTGCCAAATTCTAGATTTAAACTAGTATATGGATCATTTTTTGGTCAATTTAAGTGGCATTTCCAAACTTTTGAACAGCAATATATATATATATATATATATATATATAAACAGAATCTACAAGTGGACAGAAGACAACAATATGAAGTTTAACACAGAAATTTCAGCTGTTACAGTACGGAAAAAGAGAAGACCTAAAATCCATGGAATATAATACCCCAAATGGACAGGAAATTCAGAGAAATTCTAGAGCAAAAGATTTAGGGGTTGTAATGACAGATGATGCGAAATTTGAAACACAAAATAAGATAGCAGCAAACAGAGCAGAGAGAATAATGGGGCAGATACTGAGAACCTTTAAACGAAGGGATAGGAATGTAATGATTCCTCTACTGAAAACCCTGATCATACCGAAATTGGAATAATGCTCGGTCCTAACATCCCCATATAAAAAAGAAGACATTAGACACCTGGAAGGGATTCAGAGAAGCTTCACAGCCAAGATCAAGGGGTGCAAAGAACTAAATTACTGGGAAAGATTACGCGAACTTGACCTATATTCACTGGAAAGGAGAAAAGAGAGATACACCATTATTTACACTTGGAAAATAATGGAGAAACTAGTCCCTAATCTTACTCTGGACCCTATAACTCCCCAAACAACGGTGGAAAGTAGAAACGGTAGACTGTGTCGTATTCCCAAATTAAAGGCGAGACAGGGAAAATCCTTAACCCTAAAAGAAAATAGTTTTGTGGTGAGAGGACGAAAACTGCTTAATCAGTTGCCCAAAGACCTAAGAAACACGAAGGGAGTTGCAGTGGACATCTTCAAAAGAAGATTGGACGCCTGGCTCAGAACAATCCCCGATGCGCTGGGCGTACCTGGCTATGTGAGGTGGAGGAAATGAGGGATCATCGCGCGGAACCTTTGTAAGGTTGTAAGGTAAGGTAAGGTAAGGTAAGGTAAGGTAAGGTGTATATATAAATATATATGATGCAAACTCACATGGAAAAAGAAAAAGAAAACAGATTCTATGGGTTTGCATCATTATTCATTTCACGTGTTTAATTGTGAAATTCACCCCACATATATATATATATATATATATATATATGATGAATAAAACCACGAAGGAAAGGAAACACAAAACGGTGCTCAAGCGCTTTCGTCTAATGACATCCTCAGGAACACTGAAATACATAAAAGGTTACGGCCTATATGTAGGTTACAGAAAGAAAAAAAAAATATATATAAATAACATACATACACACAAACATATATACATATATATATATACATACATATCTACACACATACACACATATATATATATATATATGCAATAAACGGAGAAGTAAAAATAAAACTTAAAAATTAAGGATTAGAGGATTAACAAAGAGGCATATCGATTTTTAGCACAAGATCAAATGAGTTATAAAAATAATACAAATTTATACTGGAGATACGCCCGGGTTTTAACACTTTGCCTTTTTAGTCAAGTTTCGATATATATAAAAATAAATTGAAGATTAAAAGTTAAAAAGTAGCTTACAAGTTTACCAAAGATTTAGCGTCCTACCCTTTTTATCTAGATTGTTTTTGAAGGAATTCAAACAACAGGATCGAGTTGAAAAAGGCCTTTGCTTATGTTGAAGTTATTTGAAAGTTGAATAATGGCAGACTCAAGAATATTTCTATTGACAATGTTGCTCGAATGAAATAAAACTGAAGCATTATTCCAATCGATACAGTGGGATAACTCTGACAAATGGACAAAAAGAGCACTGGACAACTGTCCTGTTCTGACGGAATATTGATGCTGTTTTATACGTGTGTGCAAATCCTTTCCCGTCTGACCTATGTAAAAGGAATCACATTGTTTGCACCCAATTTTATAGATAATGCCTGAATTATTGGTAGGGCTATTTTTTACTATGATATTTTTCACAATATTGTTATATGAAAATACTACATTAATATCCAAAAGTTTAAGTGCAAACAATGTGATTCCTTTTACATAGGTCAGACGGGAAAGGATTTGCACACACGTATAAAACAGCATCAATATTCCGTCAGAACAGGACAGTTGTCCAGTGCTCTTTTTGTCCATTTGTCAGAGTTATCCCACTATATCGATTGGAATAATGCTTCAGTTTTATTTCATTCGAGCAACATTGTCAATAGAAATATTCTTGAGTCTGCCATTATTCAACTTTCAAATAACTTCAACATAAGCAAAGGTCTTTTTCAACTCGATCCTGTTGTTTTGAATTCCTTCAAAACAAATCTAGATAAAAAGGGTAGGACGCTAAATCTTTGGTAAACTTGTAAGCTACTTTATTAACTTTTAATCTTCAATTTATTTTTATATATATCGAAACTTGACTAAAAAGGCAAAGTGTTAAAACCCGGGCGTATCTCCAGTATAAATTTGTATTATTTTTATAACTCATTTGATCTTGTGCTAAAAATCGATATGCCTCTTTGTTAATCCTCTAATCCTTAATTTTAAGTTTTTATTTTACTTCTCCGTTTATTGCATATATATATATATATATATATATATATATATATATATATATATATATATATATATATAATATATATATATATATATATGTGTGTGTATGTGTGTAGATATGTATGTATATTATATATATGTATATATGTTTGTGTGTATGTATGTTATTTATATATATATTTTTTTCTTTCTGTAACCTATATATAGGCCGTAACCTTTTATGTATTTCAGTGTTCCTGAGGATGTCATTAGACGAAAGCGCTTGAGCACCGTTTTGTGTTTCCTTTCCTTCGTGGTTTTATTCATCATAAATATTTTTCACGCGTTACTTTCGTGAAATAATTTTCATATATATATATATATATATATATATATATATTAGTGATGTAGCGGTTGTCCGCAACCGCACATATTCTCAGCTCCGCAACCACAACCGCATTTATCAGTGCGGTTATTGTGGTTGTTTGAGGATATCTTCTTACTAGGGCAACCAAATGCTATAAATGCTAATGTAATGGCTATAAATGCTATAAACGTCGCCAAATGCTGTTCTTATCATGCCTCATGCCTTCACTCAAGGGTACAAAAAGTAAAAGTTTGCTACGCCCTAATTGCATGTCTAGAATTGCTACTTGGACTGGATGGATAGATGCATTATGTAATAACTTACATGATCGAGAAATATCACAACGCGAAAAGAATTGGACAAGAAGATGATGCTTTGGCTCGATGGAGGTCAAATGAAAAGAAATACAAAAATTTGAGCAAACTGGCTCGGACCTACCTTGGATGTCCTCCCTTAAGTGTTCCTATATTTTCATATATATATATATATATATTAGTGATGTAGCGGTTGTCCAGTTAACTTTTTTTTAGTTAATCATTCCAGTTGTTAGCTATTTTTATTGATCGTACTGGATGTCGTATATCTAATGACACTGGAAATACTGCATCTTCAACCTTGGAATATATCCTAATATCCAGTGCATATGACCTCAAAATATCCCTGAAATTGGTCAGATTTCAAAAGATTTCCCGGGGGGCTTACAGTGCCCCCGGACCCCCAGCTGTATGGGCTCGCCGCGCTCGCCATTGTCCCCCCCCGCATCTGAGTAACACTTTCAAAATGCGTTCCCTCACTTCTTTATTTAGCACTACACCACTGTATATATATATATATATATATATATATATATATATATACCGGGTGGGTAAAAAAAAGTGACTCCTTTGAAGTAAACTGTCATATTAAAAAAAGTAATGGGATTAGAGCTCTCAAATTCATAGATGCTTACCTTAGCATATTGTTCGTCTTAATTGAGAAGTTGCTCGCTGTGTCCCTCTTCCTGCTCAACGCAGGCCTCCAAACGTGGACACCACTGATCAATACACCTGTTTACATATCGTTGAGACACCTTCGCCCAGCCGAGCAGAATTCTTTCGTGTAGTTCATCTATGTCTCTTATATTGGTACCAGGGATGTAAACGTTAGAATTCAGGGCTTCCCAAACATCATAATCTAGTGGTGAGAGATCGGGGCTATTAGCCGGCCACATATTAGGTTCGATAAAATCTGGTGTTTCATTCTCAAGGAATGTGACAGTTTGGCGTACTCTGTGAGCAGGGGCTCCATCTTGTTGGAAAGTATATCTTTCACCACTAATTCGTCGAATATCAGTTAGATAGAGTGAAAGACGACGGTGTTTAAAATGCCATCTGAATGAAGCTGGGACATTTACTTGCTCGTATCGTAAGAGCAGTTACAAAAATAATCCCTGTCATGCTCCAAAATGTGTTCCGTAATGCTGCTGACAGATTCGAACTCTGTAGAGATACTGATGGTGCTCATGTATGCCTTCTATAATGTTATTGAGTTTTATCCTTTTTGCTACGTTTTCGCTGAAATAGATATGGACTTTATAAACACCCTGTATATATATATATTATATAATATATATACAGTGTATATATATATATATATCCTTGAAAGAACATCTTTACAAATAGGATATATTTATGCCATAATGTATCTAAGTCAAGTTTAAGGAAAGGAGAGTACTTGTATTTTTTATCTCTGATTTTATATTGTTAAAGTTGAATGAAGTTCACAATCAGGCAATTTTCTATAATTTCCTCAATATCATTTGGAAATGTGTAAAAGAAAAACTTGAAGTGTTGGTAAAAGCCAATATTTTTCTGTATGAAATATTCTGGGTCCAGTTTTATTGCTGCTGAATTTTGGTAATGCTTTTTCCTACTTCCACTGATATGGAATATGGCTTCAAAACGTACTTTTTCTTATGAAGTAAAACGTACTCTAATAATGTTATACAAACGAGTCTGCAGTTAAAAGGAAATTAGTGAAACAACGAAAGTTTCTAGAGCAAGTGTTTAAAACCTAATCAAGAAAGAGGAAAAGTGGAACCACTGATAAGATCATAATTGGAAGACCATCAAAGTTATCAAAATCTGATAGTAAATATCAGAGGATTTGACCACTAAGACACAGAAGGTAAATCCAGCAGCTGCCTTGCTGCTGAACTTCAGGAGACTACGCGTGGAAAAGTTAGCCTATCTACAGCGAGATGCAAATTACATCAGGAAAGGGTGAAAGGGTGTGTTGTGCCGCAATGGATTTTAGTAAATGTCCATCTCTTCTCTCTGTTTCCTTTATGGGTAACAGATTCTTTACTGCATCATACCTTTCCATTCTTTCCTGACATAATGAAACGGGTAGTTTCCTGAAGTTCTGCAGCGAGGTAGCTGCTGGATTTACGTCTATCTCTTAGTGATCAAGTTTTCTGGTATCTAATACCAGATTCTGATAGCTTTGGATAGTCTTCCAAATCTGCTCTCATCAATGGTTCCACTTTCATCAATATCCTGATTAGGTTTTCAGAAACTAATTTTTTCACTAATTTCCTTAACTATAAAATTGTCTGCACCAGTTTCGATCGGAAGATCTTCTGGAAGACACGGCTTTGATGGCTGCTTCCCAGAGTGAGGTAAAAGACTCCATCTCCAACTCCAATTATGTTTTAATGCATAGAAATAGTAAGTTTTGGAGCAGGATTGGCAATGATGTAATGAAAATGATTAAATCACATGCTTTCATCAAATGATTACAGTTTAATCATTCCATCTTCACTAACGAAAATATGAACATTCCTGTTTTCGTCATCATGCTCAGTGACGATCATTTAAAGCTTCACGATTTTACCATTAGTGAAAGCGAAGTACTCTCGGCCATAGGTAAAAATAATCCTAATAAAACTCCCGGTCCAGATAAGCTCTTCCCTAAGGTACTTAAAGAAGTGAACTGCGCAAGAGTCCCTCCTCTCACATATATATTTAATTAATAAATCGTTACAGTCTGGAGAAGTTCCGCTCGGTTAGAAACTTGCAAACATTACGCCAATATTTCAAAAAGGAGACATATCGCTTCCGAGAAATTATCGTCCCATCAGCCTGACTTCAGTAGTTGGTAAGCTAATGGAGACAATCGTTCGGGAGGAAATAGTTAACCACTTAGAAATTAATAAGTTAATCAAAGATTCTCAACACGGCTTTCGACGTAATTGTTCTTGTCTTACTAATTTGCTCGACTTCTTTAATGATATTGTAAATATATATGACGAGAGTAAAACATTAGATATTATATATTTCAATTTTCAAAAAACGTTTGATAAAGTGCCACATAGAAGAAAGAAATTATTAGCTAAACTTCATTCTCACGGAATTGATGGTAATGTTCTCAAATTTTCTAAAAAAAAGGCTTAGTGCACGTAAACAAAGAGTGGTCATTAATGACAAAACATCTAACTGGAAAAATGTTACTAGCGGCGTGCCTCAGGGATCAGTTCTGGGACCAGTTCTTTTTATTATTTATATCAGTGACATCAACATAGGAATTAAGAGTATAATTTCAAAATTTGCGGATGATACCAAACTAGGGGGACGAACAAAATCAGCGGCAGAACGTTTGCAGATTCAAGAAGATATTAAGAAATTACTCGAGTGGGCGGAAATTTGGCAAATGAACTTTAATATAAATAAATGTAAAACGTTGCGTATCGGTAGAAACAATATTAAAGAAAAGTATTTATGCGCGACAAAACACTAACAAGTGTTACGGAAGAGAAAGATTTACGTATTATTGTTGCCAACACTCTTAAACCGAGTAAGCAATGTATCGAAGCGGTCAGAAAAGCAAATAGAAGCTTAGGCTTTATTGGGAGATTGCTTGATTTTAAGTTGGAGAAAACAATGCTAACATTATATAATTTCTTAGTACGCCTCCACCTGGAATACTGCGTTCAATTCTGGTCCCCATTTTTACGACAGGGCATAGACAGAATGGAGAGAGTGCAGCGACGGGCTTCTAAGATGATTCCAAGACTAAGAAACAAATCCTACGCTGCCCGTTGAGAAACGTTAAGTTTATTCTCACTCGTAAAAAGGTGAATTCGTGGAGATTTTATCCAGGTTTTTAAAATGATTAAAGGTTTTGATAATGTCGACGCGAAAAAATATTTCACTCTCAGGAATGCAGTAGAACTCGAGGTAATGGTCTGAAATTAGTGGGTAAACATTTTAATTTTAATGAAGCTAAATATATTTTTTTTCAATCGTATAGTTAATTTGTGCAATGGATTGCCAGCCAGCATAGTTCAAAGTAATTCGAACGAATCCTTTATAAAGAAACTAGATGCTTATCTTGCGTTAAACCCCCAGTTGGAAGCATTTGTTGGCGCGTAGAAATATTGGAGAATTTTCATTTGGATTCCCTCCTCTGTATTTTAAAATTTTCACTTTAGCTTTAAATTTCTTTCCTACCTCTCAACTTCTTTCCTACCTCTCAACCTCTTTCCTACCTCTCAACCTCTTTTCTCTGCTTTGCTTTAAAACTTTCACTCGTCTTCAAATTTTCTTACTTCTTTTAACCTTCCTTCTTAAACAGACAGCCTCGTAGGTACCAGCAGGTCCGTTGCTGTTTGGTGTCCTGCCTCTGCCTTTGTGTTATTTTAAATAAAAATCAGTAATTTTCTTGGTTGTTGGTTTAAAAAATTATTATAGAATAAAATTATTTACATTTATTAATGTCGAGTTTAATTAAATGTAATTTTTTTTCAACGAGAGGTTGGCAATTGTATTCAAAATTAATATCATATAAACAGAGATTAACGATATAGTTATAGTCCATTTTAGTCTATAATTTAAGTGATGTAGTTCCGTATGACATAACGCTTTTAAACCGTTTTGATCCGTATTATCAGAAAGGGTTAAAGAAAGGTTCCTCTCAGAATTAGTTTCTAAATGGGAGACCGCATAGACACTAACTGGGACCTTACTGACTCTCTTTTTGACCCTATATACCAAAAATTTATACCCGGAAGGGAACCTATACGGTCAATGTTAGGAGCCACTTATTACCTGGAACGTTGAAGTTACAAAAACACCGTTTACTTACTTCGACTGAAAGACTTTACAAACTTTATTGTTTACAAATTACGAATTTTACTGTTTACAAAAATTACTAAAATCTTACCTTTAATTTATTGACAACAACAGCTTTTTGCGCTACTGTAAAACGAGTATTTAACTCCATTCCTTCGTTCCAAAATAAGAAATTCACTCGCAAAAGCTCGAATACAAAACGTGTTTATAGTTACATGTTTTGTTGCTTGAAAAGTAAAAACGAAACAGCGGAAATAAGAACGTTTTTTTTTTTCTTCTTCATTCATCTATTTGAAAACAAGATAAGTATTAAATGTAAGATAGAAAATTAATTTATTTTTACTCACATTCTTTTATCAGTTTCTTCTTTCAAATGGTCGTAAAATGCATAATGCTGTTTACGCTGTAACTGACGATTTAATTCTAACTTCAAAAAAATAACCTTAAAAATAAGGAAATTTAAATAAAAATAAAAATAAACGATTAAAAAACCTTTTTTTAATTAAAAAAATAAAATATTTGTTAGTTTTTAAGCGTTTTAGAAAATCAGAAAATCACCAACCCTGATTTTGAATTAGTAGGAAAGTACTGGAAGTAGGAAAAAGCACAATTGAAGTTCAGTAGTTGGACCTAATGGTGTCCAGAAAATTCGGTCTTGGAAATTTTAGTTACGTTAGGTTAGGTCTTCGAAATTTCAGTTAGGTTAGGTAAGGTCTTGGAAATTTCGGTTAGGTCAGGTTAGGTTAGGTCAAAAAAATTGCCCCGAACTAATAATGCCCTTGAAGCATTTCATTCCGCATTGAAATCATCAATTACAAGCAGACTAAAATTTCACATTTGCAACGAGGAGACAAGCGAAGTAAAAAGAAAAAACTATGAAACACTCGACTCGCGCATCGAAATACTCGCGGAAAAGTATGTTGAAAGTGATAAAATTACCTTCTTAAAATCCGTTGCTCATAAGCTTAATTTCATTTTAACTTTTCTTTTCGAGTCTCAAGACCGAATCTTCCAAGACCAAATTTTCTGAGACCGAATCTTCTTTTATGTTTTACCCATTATTTAGGGTATCTTTTTTAGTTTTAAGTTTTAAACAACAAAACAATTCCTTCAATAAGTCTTTTCAAATTCTCGTTTGTTTTCATTATAGCTGGCAATTGTGATTTAAATATTTTTTGCTACCTGAGCTCATAGATTTACTTCAATTTTCCGAGACCGAATTTTTTGAGACCGAATTTTCCAAGACCGAATATTCCTAGCACCAGACCTAATATTGGTTGGACCCAATATTTCAAACAATAAAATATTGGTTTTTACCAACACTTAGTTGGTTTTCACACACTTACAAGAAGTTATGGAAAAACTTTCATTGCGGAATTGAACACCATCAGACCCGGTAGAAAGTTCGAGTACAGCATTAACAGAGTCGTTCTTTCAATGGTTTATATCGGTTAAATTTCCATACTAAATCCATATCGTTATCTGTATTATGAAGAATCAGAAGCGTAACACTTTTGCACAGTAATATATATATATATATATATATGTGTGTGTGTGTGTGTGTGTACACATATGAACTGCGTGTTCTTTAAGAAAATAGCGAATTTGTCAAAATATATAAAAATTTTAACAAGTGATAATGTAAAGTTATTAGGAATTGAATTACGAGTGAATAATGATTGCATATTAATTGCAAACTGCTATTTATCATACAACAACGGCAGTAATTTAGATGAATACATTGATTTATTATACAAAATTAAGTCATTGTCAGATAGTCTCAAATATTCTCACTGTATAATAATGGAGGACTTTAATGCGCACCTGAACTCAAATTTTTTTGTAGAATTGGTTAATATATGCGAGTCGACTAAATTAAGTATAAGTGATGTAGAAGTGTTAGGCGTAATTTGTGGTAATTTTACATACGTTAGTGATATGAATAGTACCACCAGGTGGATTGATCATTATCTCACTAGTCTAAAGGATCGAATAGCTGTGTTCATATTCTGCATGATTTCCTTCTTTCTGATCATAGACCGTTACGTTAGAATTGTTAATTAATTTTACTAATTTATGTGAAACACGACATCACAAGAACTCTAATCGCGTTCACTGGTCTAATGTCAATATGCAACAGACAATAGAATACAAAGACAGAACAAGTCACCTCTTTAATAATTTAGAAATTTTGGAGCTATTGAAGAATAGGGACCCCAGCCTTCTTTAGTTAGGCTTATAAGGCTAACTAACGAAAATATCACGACCTAACCTAACCAATCGTTAGGTTAACTGTACGCCCTTGACGATTGGTTAGGTTAGGTCATGATATTTTCGTTAGTTAGCCTTATAAAGCTAACTAAAGAAGGCTGGGGTCCCTATTCTTCAATAGCTCCGAAATTTTGCATCTTGCCTGCACTAATCTTTGTTCAAATGATTCTCATTGTAAACTCATAGATAGGTATTATAATAATTTAGTATCCCTGTTAAGAGAAGCAGGAAGACGCCTGATTAAATCTTACAACTATCATACTAAGATTATTCCTGGATGGAATGATTTTATCAAGGCTTTTTTTGTAGAAAAAAGGCAACGGAACGCATATAGGCTATTATAGAATGGAGAAATTAAAAAAAATAGTATAAGTTATACTATTTTTATTAATTTACTAATAAACTGAACACGTCTGAGAAAAAAGGTTCCGAAACGCCGTTCCGGCGCGTTCCGACACAAAAAAAAGCCCTGGATTTTATTGCCCCTAAACCAATCGAAAGACGCCTACGATTTATGGTGCCTTCCATGGTAGATCCAGATTAGGATTGGTTTACATGAATATGTATAGAAGTAGGGGTCAATATAAGGCAGCCATAAGGCGATGTAAAAAGGAAGAATATTCTATTCGAGCATTAAAAGCCGGTGAAGCTCACTTAAATAATGATAATAAATTTTGGAAATTCATTAAGAATGAAACGGGTGTCAAAGATGCCCCCTCCCTCCGACAATCGATGGGGTGTTGGGGGAAGATGAAATTGCGAGGCTGTGGAAAAACCATTACTCAAAAATTCTTAATAGTGTGCGTAGGGCTAATCTTAAGATATGCTGCAGCGAAACGCCTGTGGGAGGGACAAGGGAAAATACTTTGATATCAGTTCCTGAAGTAAAGAGGTTAATTAAAGAGTTAAAGACTGGTTCTGCGTCATGGGTAGATGACCTATCGAATGAGCACTTAAAATATGCCAATGACGTAGTGTGACTGCATATCTCATTGCTCTTCTCAGCCATGTTAGCTCATAGTTAAATCCCTGTAGAGTTCATGAGGGTATATATCTTGCCCATTGTCAAAAATAAGTATGGGGACAGTCTATCCAGCAATAATTACAAGGCTATTGCTGTCGCCTCCTGTTTCTAGGAGAAAAGAAACTCTAGAGAAACTCTTGTTACGTCGATTAAATGATTCCTTATCGACATCTAATCAGTTTGGTTTTAAAAAGTTCCACTCAACTGATCTGTGTATCTATATACAGAGTGTTTATAAAGTACCTATCTATTTCAGTGAAAACGTAGCAAAAAGGGTAAAATTCAATAACAGTATAATAGAAGGAATACATTTAATGAATACTTAACTATATGATTCTACATGAGCACCATCAGTATCTCTACAGAGTTCGAATCTGTCAGCAGCATTGCGGAACACATTTTGGAGAATGACGGGTTATTTTTGTAACTGCTGTTAAGATACGAGCACAATGTCCCTAGCTTCTCAGAGGTAACAAGACGTGCTCTATACAGTCTAATGCAAAGAATTAAAAAACCAATCAACCCGATTATCCAAGCTATTCATTAGTCCTGCCGTATGTCTTCTAAGCTATGGAATTCATGGTATGAAAACGTCTGTCTGTAGCTGCACTTAAATTCGAATATTACTGTAATATTTCTCATTAATTGTATTTCTATCCTTAGTGTTTGAATTGTGATTGTATTCTATTGTCAGTTCGTATTATTAATATTTGTCATATGGACTATGGTCTGTCAATAAACTTTACATTTTCATTTATTTTCATACCTTCATTGGTGTAAGGAACAACTAGATATGGAATGTTGCAGCCCTTTTTCCCCCTGCGGAGAGGTGCCAGAGAGGCCGCGACCTTCCCCCATTAATTAAAGCGAATGGCGGAAAAAACCGCTGTCACTTGAAAGCTTTATAAAGCGACAGAAACGTGACAGATGGACGTGACAGAACAATTCATGCATGATTCGAACCTTTTCTGTAGGTCTAAGTCATTATCACTTTCCATTTAGCAATATTCCCGTTCACGGTTCACGAGTAGGAATACCTAAAGTTGGAATTCTAAATCTGGGAAAAGCTTCCTTCTTTAATAAAGGGTATGAAAAATGGGTCTGTGACGCATTTGAGGGTGAGGGGTATTTTTTTTATGTAAAAAAATACAACTTACATTGGGAAATCCTATATTGGGAATGGATCGATTTAAGAATTGCCTCTTTTGGTATTCCAACTTTGGAATTTCTCACCCTTGGACAAAGAATGAAATGGGGATGATCGAAATTGGGAAAAGACGGTGAGTGAATTGGAATTGGGAAATCCTTGTAATGGTTTCAGATACCTTTCAGCCTTTCGTTCACCGTTTGCTTATTAACAATTAGAAGCGGAAGGGGCATCTCGGTCGCATGGTACGAGTGTATCTACCTGCGGAGGTAAGACAATTATTCTTTAGTTACCCTTCGACAAAAATAAAATTAATTTCTTCCCACTTTGTGTGTCATTAAATAAGACATGACGTGGTCTTATTATTACTTTACGTGCGTGTGAACGTTCTCAAATGCGAGTGTCATCGTGAATAGAGAGAGAGAGAGAGAGAGAGAGAGAGAGAGCGCCTCTTATCTGGCACAGTTTTCGCGTGCCCAAACAAGGAAAATGTTTCTCTAATCGTTTCCTATAGCGAGTTCGGCTTTTTGAAATGAACAGGAGATGGAGGTATCAATCCCGCATCGTCTATCTTCGCTCGAAGCGTTCGATAGTCATCTCTTAAAAGCTGAATGTTTGTCGTTTATAGAAAAATACTTTACGCTCCCATATCAATACTGTATACAGGGTGGACAAAAAATTACTGAAATAAATGAAAGCAATTTAAAAATATTTATATCTTTAATGCTAAAAAAATTCGTACATTACACGAGACTAAACTGTAAAAGGAGTTTTCAATACAATCTTCGTTCGCTGTGCCTCGTTTAACTCTTCAAAATAAGAGCAACGTATTTACTACATTCTTGTAGGCAGTGTCGTGCGAGGGTTATCGTATTTAGCATCACTTTGGAGACATTCCATGGCCGCCAAAAAGACCAGATTTATACGCCCCCTACTTTTTCATATATATATATATATATAATATATATATATATACACAGGTTCGCTCCTAAGGAGCTTAGCTTTCAGAAGGAAAAGGAGGACAAAGGCTGCCTGGAAGAGCATATATATATATATATATATATATATATATATATATATATATATATATATATTCGCCAAAATTTTGGGAGAATCTGCCATCTTCAGGCCTAAAATTTAAAACGCACTTTAAAAAGCTGACTAAAAAATTTAAAAATTACCAAACAGCTTATTTTTTTTTGTCTTTACAGTACGTGGAAACCCATTCAACTTTGTTGAAAAAAGGTTTAAACAGTTTATTGTCCAAACTATTTCCTTTTGTTAAATTTAATTTTTTATTCACTAATACGAGAAAAATTGGAATCCTTTTCCGGTTCAAAGACGCCACTCTCGAATTGATGCACTCCAGAGTCGTATACCTTTTTAACTCTTCAACTGATCCCGTCGAGTATACTCGCTTCTCCTATAAGTTCCTGTGGTGCTCTGATCGAGTATACTCGATTTGGGTTTTCTGTTGATCACAAACCCAACACACTGATCGATGATGGCATTGAAATGGAACAGTTAAAAGGTTAAATGTCAGCTATGTAATCGAGGAATATACGCTGGTTCAACCGAACGTTTGCTCGAGGTGCGTATCGACGCAAAGTGGCGTCAGCTACAGATTTGGTTTCTTACTTACTGTAAAGGAAAGCTTTGCCATTCGGTCTCATACTAATGAATGTTATCGCAACATCCAAAAAAAAGATTCTAAAATTTTAGCTGAAACGATAGAAAATCCTTCAGAATCTTGGAATCGATTCTTATTAAATGTACAACTATTTCCTTCAACATTTTTGCTGCCTCCCCTTCGTACATTACGTAACAAACTTCAACAACCAACTGACCGAAATTATAATAATTTTCATATTCGCAAGTCATAATAATTCTTTGATCCAGTTTGTTATTCCTCGCGTCCTTGCGGTGGTTGAGTTCTTATTCTCTTTATTCAAACCATACATCTTAACTTTTACTGTTTTCTAATATAGTGTGAACTGTTTAAAATTTTGCTTTTAATTTTTAATTTTTGTAACTAGCTTTTTAATGTTTTAAATTTTTAACCCTGAAGATGGGAGATTCCCCCGAAATGTCGGCCAATATAGACAGGCTTCTCTCTCTCTCTCTCTCTTCTCTCTCTCTCTCTCTCTCTCTTTCTCTCTCTCTCTCTCTCTCTCTCTCTCTCTCTCTCTCTATCTATATATATATATATATATATATATATACACACACACACACACCTCTTCTTGATATCTGAGATGTATCAACAGATATTGTCTTTACCGACCTGACTATATAAGTATAATGGGTATGACTGTATCAGTGGTGAATCCAACATCATTGATAGGTAAGGAGTTAAAAGCTTTTTTGGGGAATAAAAAGTGATTAGTTAAAGATCCTTTTATGAATGCAGAAGTAATTTGAATGAAGAAAAGGAAAAACATTTAAAAAAAAAGAATAACTGATACTCGTATTTATCGGAAAAACAGTAAAATGGGGTACAATATTTTTTCATTAAACCGTACGCAATACAAAAATACCTTAACACTAAATTTCAAATCTATTTGTCGTGTCTTTTGATGTTATAAGTAAATTGATGTTGTTACTGTTATCTCCGATGTTAAATCTATTTTACATAAGTTTAATGTACTCTACTTTTAGAAATGTAATGATAATAATGATGATGATAATAATAATAATAATAATATAATAATAATAATAACAATGAAGCTTCACGTTTAGTTTTCATCTTGTAAATTGTTTTTCAAATGATGAAGGAATGTGTGTGTGCTTTGTAGAGCACAAAAGAGCAAGAGGAATTAGATTTATATATAAAAAAAAGGTCACGACTTCGCACGGATGTTTTAGCAGGTGAGAATCTAGTAGTGAATAACACGAAGAAACGAGATGTTTTGTTTTGTTTCTCTTTCATCACCAACGGTTTCATTAGTCTAGATACAAAAACAGCGCTTTTGAGCAACGTACAATCATTAGTTTTTAGACTTTTACCCGTTATAGGGTTTAAATAAAAAAAAATACAGATACCCGGAGAAGACGTATCCCACATTTGCTCGGGGTTTTACGCAACACTCAAACTTTAAAAGTCGTCTATCTAATAAAATACTTGATTTACATAATTAATATTTACTTTCTATAAAACTGTAAGTAACGCCCTTTCCCATCGAAATTACTTTTTATGAAAAATACTTATAAATACACAAAATCTCAACGCAAAAAAAAAAAAAAATTATTTCTCCATAAAAATCCAGGATATTTGTTTTCTTTGGGATGTTACACATCAGGAGAGAACCAAATTCGAAATTTGGGTGTATGTATATATATATATATATATATATATAAGAAAGAGATGAAATCCACAGGAATGAACACCCAAAAACTATAGCTAGGTTTACTTTTAACGTACAGTTTAGAAAAAATGTTCGAAGGAAGATGAAAAAAAAAATGTCATTGGTCGAGAAATAGCATGACGCCACCCCTTCGCTTTTTTACGATTGGTTAAAAATACAGGGATTTCCCGAGACAAGCCCCTTTCCGCGCGCGCGCGTGCGTGTACACACACACAAAATGAAAATAAGTAAGGACCAGATCCCACTCCCGATGTGTGTATGTTAAAAATTAAATTTGGTACTTTCCTGTTATCCCGGACCCCAAACTTTTTGCCAGTTGCCAGACTTCAATTTTGATAGAATATTTTCTTTAAAACTAACGAAAATATCACGACTTAACCTAACCTTATCAACTAATTAAGTTAATTGAATTTGTTAGGTTAAGTCGTGATATTTTCGTCAGTTTTAACGAAAATATTCTGTGTCAAAATTGAAGTCTGGCAACTGGCAAAAAATCTGGGGTCCGGGATAACAGGAAAGTACCTTAAATTTAAATTTCCCATGTACTGTTTCGGCAAATTACGATGTAAATATGCTTTAACCTTTTGAATAAATAGACTGATAAATAGACTAATAAATAGACTAATAAACAAAGATAATTCATAAGCTACATAATCTCAACGTCCTCCAAACTGAAAATTTTACGACATATTAACGTATTATTTAAACTATTTATATCGAGAACTATACAAATATTCTTTACAGCAAAGCTTTCATCAAATTATGTACGAGCATTATTATACTTTTCGCCATGGAAATCAAACGTAACAAAATTCAGTTTTAGTAAAAAGTGGCAACAACTATTTGGGTCGTCGCGGTCGCTGCAGTGTGCGGAGACCCCAGTTTGTCAATGTAAAATCACACGCGACTCGAGTCGTCACGACCCGAGTCGTGAGTCGAGAAACGATCCTGCGTGTGGCCGGCCTTAAACTCAAACGACACGAGTGAAGTTACAGACCGAAAAAAAAAAGCTCCGCGA